>JAQFZO010001605.1:0-15069 GCA_034695885.1 Geophilus flavus
GTGGATAATAATAATAAAAATAAATATGGCGGAATCCAACTGGGGCTAAATAAAGAAAGAATTCAAAGATGGCGTCATGTCGACGACGTTACGTAATGAAAACGATAGCTCGTTCTTGTTTATATTGGGTTTTTAATTAAAACAGATGTGGGATAAGGAGTTTATAAAGTGAAATCAAATAATAGTAGCGATTGTGGCCACAACCCGGTGCAATTACGTAGGTGGAAATGTAATGACGGTAATGCACCGACTACAGATAATGAAGATGGAACGGCAGATAGCCACAGAGCCAGTCTTGGAAAACTAGCAAAACTGTCTGTTGTCTGTTGCTAAGTGGGTTAACCGAGTAAAAGTGACTTCCAGTTAATCCAAAAAAATGAAATAAAATAAAAACAAAAAAACAGGTCATCATTTAATTAAGAGTAATAAAATTACTAAAAATTCTAAAAATATCTTTTTTTGACATTAACCTTTAGATTTCCATGAAAATTTAAGGCCCAAGTGGAGATAGATAGAATGAAAGAAAAAAATATCAAATTTTGATTTATTTTTTATTAAATAGAAAAAAAAATTTTCCTTCTACGATTTCCTCTCAAAAAGAAATAAACCGACGATCGATGTGCATGTTGCGCTCAGATGTTACTTTATTCTCGACCAATGCAATCGCTCCCCCTGATTTAATTTTTTTTTGAAATTTTTCCTAATTATTTTCAGGTTTTGTCCCTTCTTCCACGAAATGGGGAGCCATGAAAAGTGGGTCCGGAAAAAGTTTAGCTGCAGGGGTATAGCCAGGAAATCGAGGCCCTGGCGCCGATTCAACCTTGGCACTAACCTTGACTGAGAAAATAATCATTTCATTGCCAAATACATTCATATTGATATATTCTATGTAAATACTTAATCTAATCCACATATTGACATTTCTTTAAAAAAAAAAAAATCAACCTAAAAATAAATTTTTTTTTTCAACTTCCGGTTTCTCGATTACGAATAAAAAATTAAAACGCAAAGTATGAATAAACAAATGCTTTTGCTGCAAAGCGAAACGACAAATTCGACTCTATTGCACACGATTTTATTCAGAAATGAGCAGGGATGACGAATTTTACATCTTTACAACTGTCGATTCCACATCACCCTTATTTTTTTTTTTGTTGTTGATATATATAAAACAAAACATTCTATTATAATTTTTGCAAAAGAAAATATGAAAACATCATTCATTCTTTATATATTTGCATAGGAAAAATGGTCAACATATTTTTATATAATTTTTTTTTCTTAATTTTCTTCCTATACATCAGTGACTTATTTACATAAAAGATGAAAATGAGACCCACACACAAAACATTTTTCACATTTTTCCATTTTCTATATGTCAACCTTAGAATTTGATCCCATCAACAGCCATATAAATATAATTTTATAATTTTTGTAAAATACAAAGAGAAAAAATTGCTACAATGATAATACACAGAAATTGAATAAAAAAATAAAATAACACAAAAGTAGAATTGGACCCGCAATATTTACAGTTATTTTATTTATCCCATAAAATAGAGAAAATTTATTTTTACGGCGCTTAAGTCAAAATTCTAAATTTATTTATTTTTATTTTTTTTGAAATTTTTTATTATTTTTTTTTGTGTGGTTATAATCGATTTAACTAACGAGTTTACACGTATTGGACATTTGGTTAACCTGTTGGACATTTATTATACATTTATAATAAATTATTATCGATAAAATTGCTTAGCGTAGTTTTTCGAACAAGTAAAAATTGAATTCATGTCCATTTTAACCTAATTTTCGACTTAAGTGCTTTCACCATTACAAATTTCTTTTACCTACATAACCTTTCGACAAAACTGTCAAATTTTTATATAAATTTTACAATTTTTTTTAAATTTTTTAATATTTTTTGGATTTATTTATTAGTCGCTGCACAGCAGTGAAGTTAGCTAACATTCCTAAGGCTTTCGGTTTCGGAATTAGAAAATTTTTAAATTTCAAAATTTCAAATAGTAAAACAAAAATTGAGGTCAGCTGACGTGAATCTCGTTGGTATTTAACACGAATTCACGTACGAAACGTGGCTACGGCATGAAAGAATTCGATACTCCATTTTCCCACTACTGAATGACTGACAAAAAAATTAAAAAAAAAAAAGAAGAAATTCGACACAAAATGTCAAAATCCAAAAACAAAATTGAAAACGATTGGAATTTTGAATGTTTTTTAAACAAAATTTTATGAATTCCAATTCAAGGATACGGAGATAGAAAATTATCTTGAACTTTCCAATTCACCTTGATGCCAATTTATTACGGATTAAAGAGAAACCAGTGCAGTAAACTACTCAAAAATAAAAATTGAAATTACATAAAAATTTCGATCGAAATTTCTCGAATTTCATTTTTTTTTCAATATAAAAAACAACAAAAAAAATCGCCATTTAGAAAATTTTTTCCCTTTCGATCGCTCTCGTTTTTATTTTCATTTTTTCATCAATGCACCCGGTAATAATTAATCCGGAAAAACAAAACGAACAAGGTCAACTTGTTGGCTCGCAGCCATTACCTCCTACTTCGAAAACTTCGTAAACCTGCTTTGGCAGCGACAGAAAAAAAAAAGTAATCCCAAGCACGTATATAAAAAATATAGATATATTAATAATAATAGTAATAATATAATAAACGTCTGACCTTGGTAATTACCAGTCAATTCTGTAAAAGAGAAATCCATCTTTCAGTTCTTTCACCATGTCACACGCCGTCCATTGTAATTTACTGCGGAAAAACGACAGTAACGAGGAAAATATGACGTCATAACAAAATGGCCCCCAAATCGTCCACAAATTTCGTCATTTTATCTCATTTTATCATCACAAAATCAGTTTTTTTATCATTTCGACTCGATAAAAAGAAATTTGAGACTTTTTTCTAGTAATAAAAAAGGAAAAGATGAATTTTTTTTTATTAAATAATACTAAATCAGAAAAATAAACATTTTTTAGAAAAGGAAAGTGCGAGTCTACATTCAAGTAGCACATTTTCTTTAAAAAAAAAAATATTTTTACATTTTTTTTTTACTTTTTATAATATTATAATACATTACTTTGATTTAAATGTTAAATCTTTTTTTTTATTTATTTTTTTTTCATGATAATAATAATAGTTTTTTAAATATTTGCACAAATATCCATAGAAATACCATACCCATTTATGAAGTTACAACATGGTTAAGTTTCATTTTTACAAGCTAATTTGCATGAAAATGAAACAAAAAAGAGAAAAATGGGAGAAAACAACTTCCGGTTGTATTTTCCTCACAGGAAATGAAAATTAAAATGTTTTTAAGTAAAAATTAATGTACAAAACAAAAAAAAATAAATTTCATTAATCCCTAATCCAATTTTAAACAAAAAAAAATTCATTCAGCCTCATAAATTGTGTGTACAAATACTATTTTTTTTTCCTTTTTTGAAATTTTTTTTTTTTTTACTATATCGAGGGTTTAAATATCACTTTGAACCTCTTGAAAAACACACAAATTATTATGATTAATCCTATTTTCGAGTTAGTCAGTCGAGTAAATGAATAAACATACACGCATACACACGAAAAAATAAATCATTTAAAAAAGAATCGACGTTTTTAAGTTTATCGTTTTTTTTTTTTATATGTTAAATCCAGAGAAAAAATTGCTAAAAATCGCACAAATTCATCAAAAAACAGAAAAAAAATTATAAATTGACTAGACTTAAAAAAAATTAAGCACAAATATTAACGTTTTTGGCCAATTTTCAATCAAAAAAAAAATTTTCAAATATCAATTTGTAATAAAAATCGAAAAAACAATAAAAATAAATTCAAAAAATGCTCGGAAAAACTGTGCGCAAGCGCAATGGACAACCCGAAACAAATTACTGGGTCTAAGTAGTTCGAGAGCAACCACAAAAAAACCAAAAAACAAAAAGAAAAAAAGAAATACAACTTTGGTCCATAAAAAATTGGAAACCCAAAAATTAAAATAAAATAAATTGAAACAAAAAAACAAAATATTTCACCAACACCCAGGGAATTTTCATTTTTCACATAAATTTTTTTTTCTTTCTTTTCCACATCATAAATCGATATTTTCGAAAACTCGGTCGGTATCACAGGAAAAAGGGGGATTATAGAAATTTTTTTTTCTTTCTTTCTTTTCTTTCTTCTCATTTCTTCATGCACACTGCATCCAATTACACGTGCAGGTTTGGTAGGCGTTGGGTGGACCGGCGGGTTGGGCAGCGGGCACGTACTGAGCGTAGAAATAGCCATTATACAAATACTGTCCTTGCGGTTGCGCAGTAGCGGCGTGATGTTGTTGTTGTTGCTGTACGTCGAACTGTTGCATTTGATGATGTTTAAGCAACAACTTGTGTTGTTCCTCGAAGTAGATCTGACACGCCAATTCCTCGATCAAATTGAGCGTCTGTCGCCTCTCGTGACCCATGAGACAGACGGTGGATTCGTCAACGACGCGATGAAGGATCATCAGATATTCGTACATGAAATGTTGCTCGTCCGCGAAATGATTGGCCAAATAATTCTCAAGTTTCGACTGTTGTTGATTCAAATCACTGAAATCGATGAAGAAACGTGAACACATGTACCGTTCGAGGGTCTTGATCTGCTCCGGAAGTGCCGGTTTATAACCACGCACGAGCAGATTGCAGTATTTGAGCAGTCCGCCGCCACGAATCTCCTCCGGGTTCCGCGTGGCGATCAGTTTTCGGTGCAAATGCGACTGCGCCTCGGTGAAATCTCCGTAGACGGATTCGCCGACGACCGTCGGGTAGAAACTCTCCGACATTGGCATTTCTGCGCAGTCGTAGAAGAGAAGAAGGGAATCGAGGATGATTTGGAAGGAGTCGACGCTAAATTCGAACTGCCGTCGCATCGAATCGACGAATTTCAACTCGACGTTGCGACCTCTGTTGTTGCTGAGCGAAATGAGACTCCATCGGTCGGTGTCGCCGCCGGTGACTTTGACCATTTTGTGCACGTACGCTTCCTTCAAACTACAGCTAGAAATGCGTTTCTTACTCACCCCTTCGGGTAGAAAGTCGAGCAGGGAGTCGAGAACGGCGTTTTTAACTCGGTCGCAGCTGCGTGGCGACGATAAATCCACGGCAAAGATGAGATCCAGGTCGTTGTATGACGCCTGTTCGCCGGATTCCGTCAAAACGTGGCTGGCCGCGCCGCCGTTCAGCCTGATGTCTTTAACCGACACCGAATCGGCTTCGAGTTTCGTCCGAACGACGTGAACCAATTCCTTGAGTTTCATCTCGAGTGTCGGGAAATTCCCTCGTCCGTGGATCGGAACAACTTCCTCCATCACGCCATCCAGACGCCGCACTTGCTCGTAGCTGAGTACGGCGAAGCGCCGATTACTCGAGTCACTCGCTCTATCCAACATACATTCCATACTCCGGCTTCGTCGTCCAAGTGCTAGTTTGTCGGCCGGGATCCAAAGAGAACCGCACTGATGATACAAAAATGACAAATAAAAAAATAATCAACTACTCGCGATACAATACGAGAATGACTGAACTGAATCTCGTCTATTGAAGAACTGCTCAGTTAAACACCGACCCAGCTCATTTGTATCCCTTTCTCTGTTTGCTTTTCGCTTTCCGCCGACCTAAATGGCCTCGTTTTTGTATCCCTACGCGCGGTCAAAATGGTGCGGGATTATTTTTCACGCCGTTTTACGCTTGGGAAGTGCTTTTTTTCTCCTTTTCTCGAGTGTTTTTAGTTTATTTCACGTTATTACAGTGGGATTGGGTGTTTTTTTCGGGGTTTTGTTGGGGAATGTCGAGGGATTATATTTTTCCTCGCGGATTCGTACTGTTAGAAAAAACGCTCCTGGCGGTGTCTCGCTGGTGATTGGGTCGCCCATGGTTGCCAAGCTACGACTGACATCACGCATTCGTTTTCTATACGTAAAACCTAGTCGTAATTAAATTTCCAACAAATTTTTATTAATAAAACATGCAAATAATCTCGATTGATCAAATTTCATAAAAACAAACATTAAAATAACAAAATCCTTAACGAAAACAATTTTTTTTCTCCCTTCCACAAATTTCTGGAAAATTCGACGTCACACTTTGATCTAAGGGGGTTAGAAATGCCTGGAAACTGCCAGACCAGCTGTACGGCCGAATATCTCGAGATCTAACAACGTGTCGCGCATATTAAACAGACCGAGTCCTACTTTACGCGCGCCGCCATATTTTTTTTTTTTTTAAATTTTTTTAAAATAATAAATATTATTCCGCACTACGAGGCCCCGGGGTAAAATGTTGTAGCTTTGAAAACGTGATATAAAAGTGCAAACAAAACTCGGTGGTCATGCGCCGACCGCGTGAAACAGCCACTGGTTTACCTTTTTCCTTCTACACATCGAAATGTAAAAAATTCATTTTTTTTTAAAAAAAAAAAGCCTAATGAGTAATAATCGTCGTTACATGCAATAAATCAATAAAAATTTATTCACAACTTATAATAACATTCCAATTAATCCTTGGAAAATTGCCAACTTTCAATTTCTTCCTTTTCTAAACTTGCAAACACGGAAAAAAATTTTAAATAAATTAAAAAATCAAAAACAAACCCAGGAAATTGAATTTTTGTAGACAAAAGGAGAAATTTTATTAAATTCCCCCCTAACACCAAACAATCCACTTTTTCCTACTTTAAGGTATGTAAAAACCCTCGTTAGAAACAAAGGTCACGTTACTATAAGGAGAAAAACAGTAATCAGCTGGTAGAACAGGTTTTGACCCACAAACTAACGTTAGTGACATGGCCGGCGCCATCTTAAGAGCCCTACCTGCATTAAAGGCAGCATATTTAAACACGAGTGATCGATGATGATAAAGTCGAATTTAAGTTAAAATCAACTCTCCCAACTCCCGTTTTTGGTCCTCTCGCCTTAGTGCCAGTCTTATTGTGACGTTTTTAGATGCTCGAATTCTTTCGACCGATCTAAAAATACTTTTTTCCTTCTTCTAATACCGTTCAAACGATGGCACCTCATTATCCGAGGCTACGGGGAGTCTGGTCAATGACGTCATCATCGTTTCTTATTTAGGAACGTTTCGATTTATTTCTGTTTATTTTCAAGCTCGATCTGGGTTTTTTGTGTTTTATTATCGGGTTTTGAGTCGTGTTTGGGAGTCTGGAAATGAATGAAAAGTGCGTACGTGAAGTTTATCTCGGATGAAGGTCAAAGGTAGTTCGATTTCGCCCACGTTTCGAGAAGTTTCCCGTCGTTTCTCGCGTCTTCGGGAACCGAAAACCCACCTAAGTCGCGATCTTCCCACGCACACGACCGCCCACGATTGATCGATCGACTTTTATCTTTTGCTTTCAACTCGATAACGTCAAATAAACATTTTTACAATTTTTTATTTAAAAAAAAATAAAATTTCATAACTCGTTACAAATTTCATTTCTTGTGTAAAAATGTACAAAATGATGTAAAACGATGAAATCCTCTCGATTTTTCATGAAAACGGAAAAGCACTACAAAGCAATTTCATTCACCATACCGCGTGACGTCATACGCGAGCGACGACATACGTCATCAATGGCGAAACGTAAAATGTAGAATTTTATCAGAGGAAAATAAATAATTCCTTTTGTCATAAATAAATAAACAAATTAATAAATACGGAAAAAAATTATGATTTATATTATATAAATCGATGAATACAATGAAATCACTCATCTGCTCGAGTTTATTGACATTCGACACGAAATCGCGCCATTTTTCAACACCTGTTGACAATTATTGGAAATTCATTAAAAAATTTCTATACTTAAAAAAAACAAATCATAAAAAACGTTCCTTTATTCAACTGATATAAAAACAATCGATGAAAAACGATGTCGAGTGATGAGCAGTCAAAAACACCCCGAACAAAGGCTTTCCTGCTCGGCTTTCTTTACATTTCGTCTTTTCACTCTTCACCGGATTAAAATTTCAAAAAAATATAAAAAAAGATTTAATTAAATCAATCATGGCCACCAAAGTTTTGTAATTAAAAAATGGTTGATGATTTTGTTTTGAATGATCGAATGTGCTATATTTTAAAATAAAATTTTTAAATTTATTAAAAACTAAAAAATAAAAAAACAGTATCCTTACATCACGTTTTGCAAGCACATCACGGTTGCCAGGCAACGGGCGTTCAGTTTGACGTCTGTTGAACGAACCAATGAGTGAGTGGGAGGAAAAGTTGGGACTAAATGAGAAATATAACATCTGACAAGATTTTCCTCTTCCACCAGACAATCGCTCTGACGTAAATCATGTCAGCAGAGTAAATATTAATTAATTACTGATACAGGCTTTTCATTTGGAAAAATCTTGTTTTCGTTTATGCCTCGTTACATTTCGGAACGGATTGTCGAGTTTTTGACACTTTTTCGCTATTTTTTTTGTTTCCCTCAGCAGGCGGCGCGCTTCGATAATTAAAATTTTTGGGGTAAAATGGCGGATTATGGATATTTTTTTTATCCTTCTTTCTTTTCTTTCTTTTTGAATAAAGTTTTTAATGTTTGGTTAAGAGTGTTGTGAAAACATTGCAATGTAAGTACATTTCGGGAATGAAAAGAAGTGTCTGAATCGATATTTTTTTTTTATTTGCTGTTTCGTTGAGGAAAACGTTCCGTACGTCACGAATGACGTTGGTTCGGTAAAGTGAATAGGATGGGATAGAGAAAAAAAAGAAAGAGGAGGGAAAATTGCGTGGTGGATTTGTTTCGAGCAATGAACTTACGACCGTGAAAATGTTGGCAATGAAAAAAGTCGGGGCGATTCGTTTGATGGAAAATTACGAGATTTAGGGGGAAAAAATGTTTATCCGTCAATTTCGAGTTCCGAAACTAACAACAGATTGCGGATAAAAAAAAAACACGATGATTTATTTGTGTCAGTTGTTGTATATTATGTAACTTTTGCAGGAAAATAAAAACTATTTCCTGTCAATTTTATACCATTAGTCTATTATGGCATGATTCAGAGCTTATTTCAAATAGAATAAGGGAAATGGCTTAAAACGCATCGAAACACACACAAAAAAACACGAAAAACCAATAAATCTTGAGGGAAATAAAGGATTATTCCTACCTTTTGGATCGCCAGAACACCGGAGATGAGTCTCGAAAAATGGCGGTGGGTTATTGGACTCCCCGCGCCATCTATCGGGAAAATACAAAAGTTTTAAATTCCGAAATTACTCACTCAGTCGCAACCGATACGAATTTCTTGTTGACCTTGGGCTAATTTTTATCTCGAAGTGTTACGGAATTAAAATTACACTTACCTTATGTTTAAAACGTGGAAAACTCGTTTTCGTTTAATTTTTATGTATAAAAAATTGATCTTTATTCGACTGTTCAATCTCCCAACATATATTTTACATTGGAAAAAACAGTTCTAAATATTCAACAGAAAATGAAAATACTCAATTTCGATATAACAGCAGCTCTCGCAAGATAAAAGTATACTCTACAGAGCCAAAAATCTACCAAATTCACAACTGTATCACTCGATTGGTGTGTAATTTTTTTTTTTCAGCTTAAATTTCATCAAGAGTAAAGAACTTTTTTTTTTTTTTAAATATATAAAACTCGAGAAATTCCGGACATTAAATCGTATTTTCTCAGATATGTATAACGAGAGGAAGGATTTTACAACTAGATATGTTATATTCAAGCTCGGAAAATCGACTTTTTTCTTTTTAAAATTCTAACAATTTTTTTTCTACTCACATCAACATGATTAAATCTATCTGGTAAGACGATATAACAAATAACAAAATATTCTAAAACAGTTTAAGGCGACTTGGCAAAAAATCCCTGATCAACTAGACATAAAAATGAGAAAATTTTTTTTTCAATTAAACGATATAATCTATTGTCTTCGATACGATTTATTGCTAGAAACAGTGGCTAAAAGCTGTCATCACTCGTAGATCGGCTCGATATCAATTTCTCGCGATGTTTATAACCCGTCCGAAGGTGGTGGTGCATAGTACCGAATCCCATTCACCTAAAAATAAATTTAAAACGATAAAAAGTTATCGATTTAATGTTTTTTTTTTTTTTTTGCGATTATCTCACTGTCATATCGTGTTCGGTGATGAAACACGGGATTTCGAGTTGATTTGCATCCATGATACCGTACAAATATTCGATCCCGCCTAAACTCTGCACTTTGTGCTTGATCCCGGGAGCCATGAAAGTTGTGAACCACCAACTCATCAACTATTTAAAAAAAAAAAATTAATGAGATCATTGCTAACGAGTTAATCTCGCCGAAAAATGACACTAATTCGTATTAAAACCTTATTTATTCCCTTACTTTAGTCCAAAACGTCGGATGTACTATGTAAAATGCCTTCAAGTTTTTTTTATACCTGGAAATAAAATTTAAAAAAATAAAATTATATTAAGGTCAAACCACGGAAGTTGTGAAATGTTTTTTTTACTTATATTCCAAACTGCTGTACACGTCACGAATCCAAGCCATGCTCGGATGATTTTCGCTCGTAGTCAATGTGTGGAAATAAACGATTACGTAGTCTTGCTTCACGACCGAATCCAAGAGATACACGAGATACAACAAGGCTTTGTCTAAATTGATTTCGTTGAACTTAAACCATTTTCCGACGAACACGATCACTGGTCTTCCGAATCTATCACAGCCGCTTTGGTATAAACATCCGATTCCAGAGATTTCGCTCAAATCTTCCGTTCGCGAGCGTCGTAATAGTCGTTCGTATCTTCGGAAAGAAGAAAAAATTTATTAAAAAATTTAAAAAATGAGAAAAACGAGTTTTTCTCGGTTTTGTTTACTTATGTTTCCGTTGAAGTTCGAGCGTGAGCATTTCCTCTTGCGCTGACCCGGCCCTTATTCGGTGTTGGTCGACATCTACGGTCATTTTAGCGAATTCAGTTTTTCCGATGTTCGACGGTTCCAACAAATCCGTGTTTTCGTCGATGCCTGTAAAATGGAAAAAAACAAAAATTAAAGTACATGACGTTATATAATTTCACAAACAGATGTTTTATTTACTCAGCCACCATTTTCCCCATTAAAAAACATAAAAATTCCAACCTTATCTCGAAAACAGACTTAAAAAACTCAGATAACGCAAATTTTCTAAGAAAAAAAAATACTTTTGAGCTAAATGTCTTACCGTCCATTTTTTTTTTACGGGAGTGGCGTTTCAGTTTTTTCGACTCAAATGGAATATGACATGTGATGACCCTCTAAAAATACCATAAATCCTCAACAGGGTATTTTTAAAGTGTTTCACAACACCGAACTCGAACTCCAGGAAGTGATTTTTCGAGTAAATAACAATAGTCCAATCATTTTCCTTTATCCCTCGCCCTCGAGGGTAAAGAGACGTACAAAAGGAAAACCTGCCCACTCTAGTATAAAATATTGTGATTGCAAACGCACAGGTAAATGCAAACACTCGAATCCACGCCACCCGCACCAAGTGGACCGATCCATGGCCTTTACCAAACAAATTAATGCAAAAATCTCTCGACAGGAGGCGTTTTGCTGGATTAATTTGTTTTTAAAAGGTGTGAAATTAATCTCTAATCTGTTTTTCTTCGATAAATTAGCCGGTTTGTGTTAAAACGAGCGAGTTTCGAGTGTTTACGCCATCTGGTGGTGTTGAATCGATTAACGTTTCCATGGGAATAAATGCTCGGTGAAATAAATCGAAAAATAAAAAAATCCAGTTTGACTGTAAACAAACTCGTTCGATCTATTTCTAGTCACGTAATTGCCTTTTAAGTGGTCGTTGGGAAATCGGAGAATCGAAGGAAAAAGAATTAAAATGGAAATTTAACCGATTTTGTGATGAGGATTGTCGATGATGCGGATTTGGCGATCGGGGTTGACGGGTTCGCCATCCTCGTTGCCAACGTCGTCTGGAAGACGTGAAAGTGCTAAACGTTCTTCTGATTGGCTTCTTGGGAAGTAAAGTTTCATCAGTTGTTCGTAGATTCCCTAAAAAAAAATAAAAAATTGATACATTAAATTTAAAAAGATAAAAATTGATAATTTTAATCGATAACTCACGATATCGTCATCTTTAACGACGAAAATAACGGCGTCGAAAGCATTTCCGTATTTTTCTAGAAATCTACGAACGGTTCCTGCGATAAATCATAAAAAAAACTCAAAATCGTTGCGAAAAATCGGTAAAATCGTTTTACGTAGAGCGATATGAGCAGCGTTTTTAGGAGGATATCCACGACGTCGTGAATTTATCACGCTGAATGCGATTGATTGCAGTTTATGTTCTCTAAAATATATATAATAAAGTAATAAAAAAATTTAATTGCAATGTAAATATTGTAAAAAGAAAATTAGAATTTTTACTTGGCGAGTTCTAATGATTTCCTGTAACAACTGTACAGAGCACCTTGGGCAGCAGTCACGTATTTCGAATTAAACTTTGGTCCAACGGTATGGATCACGTAACGAGCGGGCAAATTGTATCCTTTGGTCATTTTCGCTTCACCTGTCTTACAAACTGGCCAGAAGAAAAAATTAAAAAAAAATTCGATTTTATGCTCAAAAAAAATCAAAAAACGAAAAACCTTTAATAAAAACAAACCTTTAACGTTCTGAAGTAGTTCTTCTTGTAATTTCGGCCCAGCTTTACGAAATATTTCATCACTAATCGCGTTTTTATCGCTAAATGTTTCATTAGTCGAATGGACTATGGCATGAGCGTTCAGCGACTCCAAATCACCGAACCTAAAATAATATAATAAAAAAATATATAAATGTTTTGAAAAAAATGAAATTTTAGTTAATTTTCTCACCACAAAATGACTTTTTTGTTGATGTTTTCATCGAAAGGAAACGGATTTTTCTTGGTGTTGTTGTCGTCGTTTTGTTTTGTTTCGTACTCTGGGTGCGCGATATCACTCCAACGTTTGAGCGTGTTTATATCGATTACTTCAGGAACGACTCCGAGAGGATCCATTTCTTTTGGCAATTTGGAGTAAAACTGAAACAGTTTTATGTTACTCGATGTCAGAACCGAGGGTCATTCGTGTGCCACCGAGGCGCATTAAAATCCGCTGCAGGCGCACGAGACTGCAGCTGAGTCAGCGCAACATACTTACTCACTTGAAACCTATAAAATCTTGAGTTTAAATGAGATGAAAAGGAAATAAATTACTAGCTAATTTCTTCAATTCCTACGACTAACAAAATGGTGTGTATAGATCTAACTCCATCATGTGACGACCGACGTAGACGGAGCTGCCCGACTGACTCTGCTGATAATAATAAAACTCCAGTTGCCGCATAATTTCAAATATTTCTTATTATTTTAACAGATTAATATTTTACCTTCGATTTTTTTGTTTTATCGACGATCGAATGGGAATTTATTCAGTTATTCGTGTTTTCGTGTAACTGTTTTGATATTTCTGCGGGTTGATGCGTGATGCACTCTGGTGAGGGAAATTAAAAGTTCGACACTTTATTAAAATTTTTTTTTGTTTTTAATCAAATTAAATATAGGAAATTTTAAAAATATTTTAAAACTATACATATAAAAGAACTTTTACAAATCTAAAATCCAACTATTAATAACAATTCTAGCATTTTTTTTATAATTAATTTCATAAAGAAAAATCTTCGGTTCGACAAAATTCACCGTTTTTTTGATTTCGACCAACATTCAAATATTTACTTTTAACACATTATTCTATTAAATTTTTTAATTTCAGTTATCACAACTTTAAATTAAGGCCCTATTTTCAAATTCCAAACAACAAAATTTCAATTTTTATGTAAAAAAAGTATGAAAAAAAAATAAAATCGATTTTTATTTGGCCATTCACTAAATTCATGAGGCGTAAACAAGTGGAGATTTAAATAAAAACCAACGACTCAAACTACATCGATGCGTGGAATCGGGAAAAATTCCTTTTTGACTTCATCTAGAACGAGAAAATAGAAGAAAAAAAAATCGTTAAGTGAAAACAAGAAACAAAAACTGTCATAAAAGTTGGGCAATCTGCCACCAGAGTTTGTACTTTGTAATAATTGATTAAAATTTTAAGAGGGTAATAAAAAAAAGGAAAAGGAAAATATACATTAATATAAAATATGAATAGAAATGACTAAAATCTGCATGTAAAAAACGACAATTTATGACATCATCTCCTTCGGGATAAAATACCAAAACATCAACATTTGCATTTTTGATTCGAAAATTTGAAAAAATAAAAAATAAAAAACGTAAAACTTTACATTTTCTCCGAATAAATTATTGATAAAACAAAAATAGGATACAACGAACTTCATTTATAAACCAGTATGTAAACTTTTTACCTCAGGAAGTTTCAGGAATTAAACATTCACTAAATTAAAATAAAAAAAATCTCACCTCAACATTTTTCATTTCGAATTCTTCACACGAGGCGTCGCTACGAGTGTGGCTCAGAGATGTCTCGAGATGTCAAAACCCCAAAAATAAAAAATCCAAAAAACAAAAAATCCAAAAAAATCCAAAAATCAAATTTTATAAAAAAAAACAAAAAAAAACAGCAAAATGGACTTGCGCCTGCGCAAATCAGACCGAAGTCGTCATTTCCTCGACGACAGTGATGGAATTCCTCGGTCGATGTCGATGTTGAGAAATCCTGCACGGCAGAGTCCTCAGCACGAGTTCCGCATCGGCCGGATGGCCGTGCGCGGGACACGGGGGCGACATCGGATGCGATGTCGGCGGTGGAGGCGGCGACGGTGTCGGCTGATCGACCCGTCCTTCCTCCATCAAATTGTTTTTATATTCACTGATGAGCAAATATTTCTCCACTTTATTGCACGAAGTGATCTCGTCGCGCGCATACAACTCGTCGAGAGCCGCGAGGCCCTCTTCCGAGATGCGATGTCGGCGGTGGAGGCGGCGACGGTGTCGGCTGATCGACCCGTCCTTCCTCCATCAAATTGTTTTTATAT
>JAQFZO010001606.1:0-15061 GCA_034695885.1 Geophilus flavus
CTTCTGTTGAAGTTAGTAAAGGTGGGCGGAGCTACAAAAATTCGCGCGAGAAAAAAAATTGCTGTAGTGAAATTCCACCTTTACTGTATGAAAACTAGTGTGGACCAAAGTTAAATAAATCGTCCAGCAATTTCGGTTGCTTTTTGGTTAATTTTATCACATTTTAGCAATTTCTTGTTTAATTTAACAAATATCTGTGCCACATTTAGTAACGAGGTTCGAACCCATACTGAAGTTCATACTGTACTAGTAGCTGGTAACTTTACCCGAACAATTTGCGTGTGTTGTCTTTCAACGGCCAGATGTAATGCAGTTTGCAAATTCACATTTTGCAAATCCATGTTGGAGCGTCCTTGATGAACAAGAAGTTCGGCCACTTCCACGTGATTGTTGAGTGCAGCCAAATGAAGCGCCGTGTAACCGTCATCTTTCTTTTCGTCAACTATCCATGGTCTTGGAAGTTTCGATAAAAGAACTCGCATGGCACTGCAAAATTTAATTAAAATAAAATAAAATATAATTAATAAAATTTCTTAATCATTTTTTCTATTGGACCAGTAAAAAATAAATTTGCACAATAAATTTGCATACTTTCTGCATGTTCCCCATAATTTCTGCACACTTTGTGCATACTTTCTGCATGTTTCCATAGTCTCTGCACACATTGTGCATAATTTCTGCAGGTTTCCATAGTCTCTGCACATATTGTGCATATTTTCTGCATGTTTCTAGCGTCTCTGCACACGTTGTGCATAATTTCTGAATGTTCTGCAAACTTCTTCATAACCTTATGCAGAAAATTGGACTATTCTGCAGAATTTGTGCTCAATTTTGCAAATCACTGCACACGCACATATATCAAGATGCATGGATTGTTGTGGAATGATTATTTGGTATGGTTGTGCAACAATTATTAATTAAACTTGAAACTTGTACATCATCTACGTAAGACGCTTTTGAACAATCAATCACCTCGCTTTACAACAAATGCCCAACAATGAAAGTTTTCAACAATCATACAACAATAAAAGATTTTAATAATTATTCAACGATTCTTTTCAACAATCATCCAACAATTAAAAATTCTATAATTACCCAACAATGCTTAACTGTCATCTAACAAACAAACAAACAATTTTAACAATAACAATTTATGAATCTCATTTCCTGTAAATAAAAACCATAAAGGGAGACTGACATTTGGGTAATTCGTTGACAAGATTTCAAGATTTTGCAAAGATTCTGAAGTTTTGTAAAGATTTTAGGGATTTTTAAGGATTTTAGGGATTTTGAAAGATTTTAAGAACTTTTTCTAAGGATTTTAAAGATTTTGAAAGATTTTAAGAACTTTTTCTAAGAATTGGGATTTATGGAATCAGTCAACGAGATTTTAATGAATGTCAGACCTCATAAAAACAAGTCTTTCAGCCAATAAGAATTATTACACAGCAAGACTGTCTGAAATTATCTATATTTTTTTCTCCGAAAACAAAACCTTTCAGCCAACCTTCAACAAATTCCTTTATTTTTCAACAAACCCTTCAATTTTTTCTATCCTAAACTCTTTTTCTCAAAACTTCAAGCGAAGCGAAAAGCCGAAAAACATCCGATGACAACCATTGAACACCAGCCAATAATCCCTGCAAATCTCTGCCAAACACATAACAATAGCAAAAACCAAACTCATTTTGCATTTTTATTTAGCAACAATAAAATAATTTCACAAAACAATAAAAAATGCAACAATTAAAAAATCCAATAATGAAATTTTGCAATAACGAAAAAAACTCCAACAATGAAAAATTTGTAACAATTTTGGTTTTTTGATTGTTACAATTTTTTATTATTGCAAATTGTTTTTAATTTTCATTATTTGATGTATTCATTGTTGAATTTTTTAATTGTTGCAAATTTTCATAATTGGATCTTTTTATTCTTATAAATCTTCATTATTAGTACTTTTCATTGTTGCAAGTTTTTGACGTTGGATTTTGTTATTGTTGGGTTTTTTGACTTGCAAATTTTCATTATTGCATTTTTTCATAGTTGCAAATTGATTTTTTTTACTGTTGCAAATTTATTTACTAAATTTCTTTAATTGTTGCAAATTTTGGATTTTGGATTTTTTGCAACAATGAAAAAATCCAATAATGGAAAATTGGCAACAATTAATAAAAATCCAATAACGAAATTTTGCAACAGTCAAAAAACCTAACAATGGAAAAAAATCCATCAATAAAAAACTTGCAACAATAAAAAAAATTCCAAAATCACAATTTTACACTCAACAAACCCCCTTCCCGAAAACATCAACAATCAACACCCAATTTCCAACAATGTTAAAAAATTTCCAACAATTAAAACCCAATTTCCAACAATAAAAAAATTTTCAACAATCATAAAAAAATCATAACCAAAAAAAAAAATCAAACTAAAAGATTGGAAGCAGGTATCACATGACAAACCAACCCAGTGCCACATCCCACAAGTCAAACATGGCTTCCTTATTTGTGCAGCTCCCTCTCATGGCTAAGACAAGAACTAGCATAAGTAAGCAAGGCAGCTGTCAATGTCTTGGGTTTCTATTTTTGATCCTTTTCCTCTGCTTCCAAGCCAAGAAAGGCAAGGCATGTCTCAGGACCCCCTTTGCACTACTAAATTCCAATTTCTAAAAACCAATCCAACCTACCAATCCCCCCCTTCACCACATCCTCATCTTAGATCATTCCACATATGGCTGCCCAGATGCAGCCTAACATTTCTTTTATCTGTCTCACTCTCTCTCCCTCTCTCTCACCCAAACACAAACCCTTTTATTACCCCACACAATTTATATAGGGTGCTGGTCTGTTGGTAGTGGGTTTGAAATTCCTTTATGTGGATAATTAAAAAAGTTTAAAAATGTATCTGTTGGGTTGATGGTTGGTTGGTTGGTGGGATGGGTTTAGTCATGTGATGTAAAGGAATTTATTTTTAAATTTTTAAATGTGAAGATTCAATTTTTTCAACAATGATAATTTTTTTGTTTGCAACAATAAGAGGAAAACTATTTTCAACAATAAAGAGTCAAGTTTTGCAATAATGAATTATTGTTTCCAAAATAGCCAATTTTTCAACAATGTAATTTTTTTGATGCAACAATGAAGCCAAGTTTTTTTCAATAATGATTTTTGTTGTAATAATAGTCAAATTTTTTTCAACAGTGAAAGTTTTTTGTTGCAACAATAGAAGCAATTTTTTTTCAATAATTATTTTTTGGTTTTATCAAAGTTTTGCAACAATGAATTTTTTGTTTCAACAATGAAGAGTCAATTGAAAAACATTATTCATTGTTAAAAGTTAAATATTTATTATTAAAAAAAAAATTTCATTGTTGAAATAAAAATTTGACTTTTCATTTTCATTGTTGCAAAATTTGATTCTTCATGTTTTTTGAACAATGATTGTTTTGTTTTAACAATAAAGAGTCAGGTTTTGCAACAATGAATTATTTTGTTTCAAAATTTAAAAAATTGACTATCTACAATGAAAGTTTTTTACAATGAATACTCAATTTTATTTACAATGGGATAATTCATTGTTTCAGCAATGAGTAATGAGTTTGCTTTATCAATGAACTGTTCAACAATGATGTTGTAGTGTTTCAACGAGAACATTCAGTTGTTTCAATAATAAAAGGTTTTTTTAATTTAAGAATTTTACTCAATACATAGTTTTAACAATGAATAATAAATTATTGAACCAATAAAAATACTCACTTCATTCAACAATAAAAAAAAATCATCCAATTATTCAATAATGCACCAATTATTTCAACAATGCATCAAATTCTTTTAACCATTTACACAAGAAAGAATCCATCAAATTGCTCCAACAATTAACCAACAATAAAAAACACCCAATTGTTTCAACAATATAATTTAAAACAAACACCCAATTATTCCACAAGGCACAAACCAATAAAACTGTAGGTTCCAGTCTGTCTACACCATATCAATGCAAAAAAAATTCATCACTTGATCATGACCTCCCATACAAAAACAAAAACTCTCCCACTCAACATCAAGTGGTCAAACCCTCCCAAAAAAAACCACTAAAAGTGATGTAACCAGTACCATTACTGTAACAATAACGGTTAATCATACAACATTACTTTTTCTTGATTTTTCAAAAAGTAAAAAAATGAATCCCAGTCTCCCTCTGCCGTCCAATCCCAACATTCATCAGATCAAAGCCTCCATTCAACAAACTATCCAGAAGAACCAAAACCCAACACCAGGTCACCAAACCAAACTGGCCATCACATCATCATCATATCATCAAACAAAACCTCCCACCATCCAAGCATCAACCAAACCTCCCAAAAACCAACTCAATGGAACCATCCACTGGAGCCAAGGCAGCACCAACTAAACCTCTCCCTTACGACTCCTCTTACGTCATAAATTAGTCGCATCCTCATCATTAAACTTGGCACCACCATCTTTGCTCCAAAAAACTTTTCAACAACCCCGAAAAACCCAACAAAACTCTGCAGCCTAAAAAATCGACACACCAAATACCCACAACCAATCAGAGGTAAGAACACCACCCAACCCCACCCACAGCCCCCCCAACAAACCAACCACCATTTTTTTTCTTCATTATTATAAATTTATATATATACATGACCGCGCGTATATATATATCGATATATACATATACGGGGCGGAACGGAAAATCCGTCTCCGGTCATATATATTTTATATTTTCCAAACTAACACAGATAAACAAAATCTGTTTGATTGTAAGGGGGGGTACAGGGGGTACAATACCCCCCCTCCTCCAACAAACGGGTGAAACGAAAAAATCCGTTCCGATCCCGTTCTTATATATATTTTCCAAACTAACACAGATAAACAAAATCCATTGATTGTAAGGATAGGGGGGTATAGTACCCCCTTACAAAAAAAAAATTTTTTTTATTTATTCCAAAAATACATACATAAAAAAAAAAAAAAAAAAAAAAAAAAAAAAAAATGGCGGTTGGGTTTGTGAAAAATGTTGGCACCGGTCGCCCCGTAGTTAAAAATATAAAAGTACGGAGATTAGTGAAAGTTGCATGCGGCGATTCAATGCCTCATGTCGGCCGTCGTTGCTCGGAGATGGGCATCGCCACTGGATCCACCCTACCCACACATCGAGACGCAGGCTGCCGGCTAAATTTAGGCGCCATTGGGTATAAAGACTCCCCCACCGACCGTGACAAGTTCAGACCCGGACTTTCGATGCCACGCGGCGGTTGGTTTCCACACGTTTGCAACGGTTTTTCAACACTTTCCCCGATTTTTACCTACTTTGGATTTGTCGACGGGAAACTCGCTTCATTCCTCCCGGCAGACGACGACCCGAATGCCGCATGACCCGCACCGGCCTCCGTGCTTTTTTACGTCCCATATCTCGAGTCGCTTCGTATGGAATGTAAAGAAGTATGGAGTCTGGTTGTGGGACGCACGACGTGATGTGAGTGTTTTCAACGGTTTTAAAACATTGTTGCATTGTTGCTTTTAATTGTAGCGTTCTTTGAGACAATAAATTTTTCATTGAATTTGAATTTTGGAATTTTTTTTACATATTTTAAACCAAAAAAAAAATTAATTTCAACATCATCTTCATCTTTGAGTTTAATTTGCGAGTTCAGGCGATGACGTCATCAATTAACCCGCGTCGCGTCCATCCCCCAGACGACTCCCACGCGTTCCAATCTTCATTGAACGCCTCGACGGGGCCACACCTTGTTTTATTTTAATTAATGAAAAGAATGAGAAGATAGATTCAAACGTAACCTGATAAGTCTATTTATAGACACTAGGGTATTCCCGTTCGATGGTATTCGTGACGTCATGAGGTGAATTCGGTTTTGATCTGGGTTTTGTTCTTATTTTTTATGGATTAGTTTTTTTAAGTCGGACACTCAACTCCGTTGTGTGTGATGGGATGGGTTGAGTCGATGCAGGGGAGTTGCAACTTCCGCTCGCAAGATGGCGACCCCACGTGCTCGGTTTTTGGTTTATTTTCAGTTTGGGCGGTTTATTTTTAAACCTAGGAATCTGGATCCAAGTTTGGTGTTGGGCGGAACCCATCTTTAGGGGGGATTGTTAGCCTTTAATTTTCTGGTCGGTTTCAACAATGGGGGTTTGAAAACTGGATATTCTTAAGCGTCGTGTTGCACTATTTTGTATTTTGTTAATTGTTGAGTATTGATGTTCATTGTTTAAACATTGTTGCAAAATGCGATGAATGGTTTGCAAATACTACCGAATAGTTACCAAATATTCTATTGATTTCAACAATGCTAGTTTTTTTGTTTCAACAATGGGGATTATTATTGTTGTTGTTTTAACAATGCAAAGTCAGTTGTTTCAGTATAGAAATAAAAAATTTTTCAACAGTGTAATTTTTTCTTTGATTCAACTATGGGGGTTATTGCTGTTGTTTTAACAATGGATTTGTTCAATTGTTTGTTTCAGTTTGGTAATAAAAATTTTGTTTCAATAATGCAGAATTGCAGATGATCAATTGTTTCAAATTTCAATGATTAAAAATGGATTAGTTTCAATAATGAGAGAAATGGATGTTGTTGTTTCAACAATTTAAAATTATGGTTTTAAGAATGCAACAATAAAACTAATCCAACAATGCAACTTTGATTTTTTCTTTTAACAATGCAATGAAATTTTTTCAAATGACAATAAAAATTTGTGCAAACAATGAGAATTTCTATATTATTTTCTAATAATGAAATTCCCAAATATTTCAACAATATAAATGTTTCCCAAAATGAAAAATCCTGACATTTCAACAATCCAAATATAACTTTTCAATATTGAAAGAAATTTCTTAACAATGAATGAATTTTTTGAACAATAAGCTTAGAAATCTGTTTCCCAAAAATGAGAAATCCTGACATTTCAACACTCCAAATATAACTTTTCAATAATGAAAGAAATTTCTTAACAATGAATGAATTTTTTCAACAATGAATGAAATCCAACAATGAAAGAAATTTTTCAGCAATGACACAAAATTTTTCAACAATGAGGAAATTTTTACTAATAAAAAATATTTTCAATAATGATAAAATTCCAACAATGGAAACCATTTCCCAACACTCACAAAATTTTCCAACAATGCAGAAAAACCATGCATCCAACAATCAAAACCCCCACTCCCTCAAAAATCCAACAATCAAAAAATGCATCCGCGACCTTTTCGAAGTTTTTGTGATTTCGATATAGAATCAACATTTTTTCAAATTGTTGCAAAATTCAGCCAACTATTATTATGAATTTTTTTTATTACTAAATTTCAACCCCCTCACCCCCTTTAACACCAACAATTAACCCAAGCCTTGCAAAAATTCCATTTTTTATTATATTGAAAGGTAATGCTGAAAAAACCTCACAAGATCAGTTAAAAATAGCAAAATGGCAGCACCTAGCCCAATAAGGTCTGCTACCCCACGAAAGAATCATTTTTGGCAAACTCACCACAAAACCTCAACTTCAATCTTTTTATCAACCATCCGCCATCTTGAAATCTCCATTTCCCCATTTTTTCCCACCCAAAAACCCATAATACCCAAACCCTAGTGGCAAAAAATAAAACCATTCCCCAAAAAATTAAAAAATGATAAAAATAATAAAAATTATTAATTTCATTTTTCACCACCAGGATTTTGTAACTGAGTTGATTTTAACACATTCCTTATAAGGCACCGTACTTTACCCTAACAGCACCACGCTGTGGCTATTTTAAGAAACAAAGTAAAAATTATCGACAAACCAGAACTAAATTTAGATTTTTCTGATTTTTCTGATTTATCCGAAAAAAAATTCACCCATAATGCACCATTCACACTCCCAGGATGCATTTTTCACCAAAATCTCGTTTAAAACTCGTAAAAACGTGTAAAAACGAGAAAATCAACGCAAATTCCTCACAAAATAAACTTTATTGATTTCTTAATTCAAAAATCCACCACCCGGTGGCGCCACCACACCGTCGTAAAATCGCTGGCGAAGTTCGTTTTTCACTTCCGTTTCAAGGCCCAGACCACAATTTGACACGAGAGAGTCAAAACCCTTCTAGATTACTCCCACGAATCGAAAAACAGACGGATTACATATTTTTTCGTACGAATTCACACGAAAAGGTCACGCCACATCATCCCACGCACACTGCGCCGCCATGTTGGCTCGCAACGAATGCCGGGACCCGGGGTAAAAAAACAAAAAAATCCAAACTCCCACACAAAAAAAACACAAATTCCCTTCAAAACCTCACAAAAATCACAAAAAAAAAACCTTTAACCTTGACCGATCAGGTAAAAACTCATCTAAAAATACGCCCCAACCAAACCCGGGCTCGTTTCCAGCCAACCAGATCCAACGAAACAAGCAGAACCACGACCCTAACCCCGGATCACACCGTCTGACGTCAGAATTCTCAATTTTATTATAGTTTACATAGGAATCGTGTGAAACATGACGTCAGAATTCTCAAAAATGTTGATCCAGGGATGAAATGACGCAGAGAAACCTGGGATTGATGCGGCGCCGGGTGGGGAGAAGGAATCTTCGGTTTTAACCTAGTGTTCCAAGCCAATTTTTCGTCTTTTGGCCCCCTCTAAGGTGCAATGCTGTCCCAGAATTCCGTCTGGCGGCCCCGAGGACGAGCCAAGGACGCGTTAAACATATGTAAAGACCAGGTTGAAGAGAAAACGGTGGCTAACTGGATCTTCGTCGGTGTTGGATTCTTGTGGGTTTGGAGGAATTCCGATATAGCTGGTTGAAATCGGCCCAAATCGTGTTGCATTTCCGTGTCATTTGGTCCCCTTCAACCAGCTGTACTTGGCGTTCAATGCGGCAATTGTTCGACGCCCCCGGGATGGGCTGCCCGGCTGATCAGGTGCCGCAGGTAAGCCCAACCCTAACCCTCTTGATGTATATATATTTAATTAATTTCTGAGTGAGTGAATCAGGTAAATCTCGGGTTTTGATAAGATTAAATCTCTGAATCTTATTTTTTTGTGTTATTTATTCATTTTATAGATACGTCCGCCATTTTTGTTTTGTTATAAATAATAAAATTTCATTATTGTTGGGGGGAAAAATTGTTGATGAAATTGTTGAAAATTTCAAAAATAACCGGAAATGACGCCATTTTGAAATTTTTTTGGGTGATTTGTCGATTTTTTTAAAATTTTAAAATTTCTTTCTTTTTTAGATGGACCGGTCTCTGATTTTTTTGGCTATTTATTTTTTGTTATAAATAATAACATTTTATTGTTGGGGGAAAGATAACCGGAAATGGCGCCATTTTGAATTTTTTTGGGACATTTTTTTGATTTTTTTAGATGGACCGGTTGCATAAATTATTGAAAAATAACCGGAAGTAGCGCCATTTTGGCATTTTTGTGAATTTTTTAGATGGACTGGTCACTGATTTTATCCCGGTTGGATAAATGGATGATAGATGACCATTTTTGATTTTTTTTTTGATTTTTTAGATGAACCGGTCGTTAATTTTTCCCGGTTGAATAAATTTTTATTTTTCTTCTTATTATTTGTTTTTTAGATGGACCGGTCACTAATTTTCCCCGGATTGTGATTGGTGGCCATTTTTTCCCCTTTTTTCTTTTTTTAGATGGACCGGTCGTCGATTGTTGCCCGGTTGGATTGATTATTGGTGAGTTTTATTATTGCTCAGTAGATAACTTCATCCAATAATCAATTTTTTATTGTATTTTTAGGATCCTTCTATTGTTGTGTTTTGGAAAAGTTATATGCGGGATTCACCCATTCACCTTGACCTTATTTGGATCAACCGGAAGTAGGATTGTGGGTCTAGGGTGTAGAAAATGTCGGCGAAGAATGTGTGTGTGTGAAGAATTATGGGAATGGAATTGGCGAGGATTTCGGTCTGAGTTTGGTGTTTGTTGGGTAACGTTATGTCATTCACCGGTACTTGTCGGTACCGATTACCCTTGGAAATTCCACGGAAATAAAATTGGAAATTTAAAAATTTGATGTTAAATTATTTCCCGCGTTTGTTTGTAAGCTTATGGAACAATTGTATAACAAAGAGAAATTCAACAGAAATTCAACAATGGTCTATAATAAGGAATATTTCAACAATTACCTGACTGATTGTTTTCTTTGCATCAATCATTGATGTTTTTGCAACAATGACTTTCAACAATCATTTAACAATAAGAAATGTCAGATAATAATGAAACATTTTCAAAAATCATCTAACAATGATTTGTTTCCCATTTGGTCTTTGTATAACATCTTTTCTTTGAATAATAATCTAACAATCATCCAACAATATTTGCCTGCGTCAAACAATGATTTTTTGCTCTAAACAATCATCTAACAATGTTTCTTACTTAAACAATCATCCAACAAAGTTTTCTTACTTCAAACAATCATCCAACAATGTTTCCTCACTTCTAACAATATTTTCTGGCACCAAAGACAGTTTTAATAATGTTTTCTTCCCTCAAAACAATGCCTTCTTGTTCCAAACAACCATCTGACAACATTCCCTCTCTCCTAACAATCTTTTCAACACTACCTACCAAATTTCCAACAATCCTTTCTTACTTCAAACAATATTCTAACAATATTTTCCAACTCCAAAAAATGTTTTTTATTCTAAACAATGTTCTAACAATGTTTTCCTGCTCTAAATAATGCTTTCTTGCACCAAAAAATTATCTCACCCCCAAATATCAAATTTACAACAATCCTTTCTTACTTCAAACAATACTCTAACAATATTTTCCAGCTCCAAAAGATGGTTTTTTATTCTAAACAATATTCTAACAATGTTTTCCACCTCCAAACAATATTCTAACAATGTTTTCCACCTCCAAACAATATTCTAACAATGTTTTCTACCTCCAAACAATATTCTAACAATGTTTTCCTGCTCTAATCAATGCTTTCTTGCACCAAAAAAATCATTTCACCCCCAAATATCAAATTTCCAACAATCCTTTCCCATCAGAAAGTGAGAAAAATTCCTCCCTCCCCATATTTAACACCCAACAGCTGACACCCCCTTCCTTCACATTCACTCCCCCATACATTAAACCGTACCCCAAGTGGCAAAACATGGCAACATCCCCACGTTAATTGATCAAGTTGCCATAATGCCATCCATCCATCACTCCCCATTTGTGTTGCATGGGGAATGGAACGTGCTCAACTCAAATATCAAGCCGTCTATAAATGGCAATCGGTGGGTTTCGTTTCCAAATATGAGCATGGCGCGCTTAGTGTGTGTCTTTAAGCTTTACCTGGGATTCCCTCTGAGTGCCGCGTGATGTAACGCGTTAAATCCGTTGTTGTTCGTCAAGGTGATGTCTGCATTCTGGTCTAGCAGCAAAGTCAACATGTCGTCACGTTTTTTGCTGATGGCGTCGTGGAGTGGGGTGTCGCCTTCAGAGTCCTATGATGGTAACAATGGGGTTAATTAATTGATTGTTGGTTTTTTTTTGGTTTGTTTTGTTGTTTGTTGTGTGAATAAAGTTTTGACAATTGATTGATTGTTGAGGTTGAGGACAATGAAACTTGGTTTTAACAATGTTGCAACAATGAATTTTTTTAAAACAATATTGTAAATAGTGAAATTTTTTAAAACAATATTGCAACAATGAAATCAGTTTTTTGAATTATGCTGTAACAATGATATCACATTTTGTAATAATGCTGCAACAATGATATCACATTTTGTAATAATGCTGCAACAATGATATCACATTTTGTAATAATGCTGCAACAATAAAAATTTTGGTTTTTAACAAAACTTCAACAATGAAGTTATTATTGCAATGATATCACTTTAAACAATATTGCAACAATGAAGTAAGTTTTGAACAATATTCCCAACAAAAGCATTAATTGCTGCAACAGGGAAATCATTTTTAACAAAACTTCAACAATCAAGTTAACATTGCAACAATGAAATCATTATTTTAACAACGCCACTCATATATCAACACTCATTTTCACATTCTTCACAACAATACAGTGCATCTATCAATCAAATCATTTCCAAAATCTTCCAACAATACACTCAACTCAACAATCCCATCATCAAGCAACAAACAAACAACCAAAATAATAAAAATTACACAAACAAGTGAAAATAAAAACTTAAAACCAATTCATCCTAATACCCCAAACCACCTACTGGCGACCTCGAGGAACAAACACATCACATCACCCATCCAATGATCCATCAGATCCATCAGAACCAAATCTCATTGCCATTCGCATTCGGCACTCGAATAGATTTAATAAACACTTCCTCTGACTTATGGCCACTTTAACAATTCCCAATGTCAGCGACGTGAGTCACGTGACACGGTTAAAGGCAAAAAATCACATTCTCTCTCTCTACATTTACAACAATGAAAATACTCAACAATTGTTTAAAACAATATAATTTTCAAAAACTGCGATTGTTTAAATTTGTCTATTTGAAGAAAGATTTCTTTGATTGTTCTTTTCGCTTAGTTTTTTGGATGTTTTGTTAATATTGGATTTTCCCGTGACATTTTTGTTTCATCAATTATTTAAATTTATGCTGATAGATGATTTGCTCTGGCTTTAAATGTCAGATGATGTAATTGTTATGGATGATGATGATGCTGATGATCATGTAAATGTGCAACAAATTGGAATTTTTTCAGTTTTTGGATATTTTTTGAAATGTTGAGTAAATTTGATGAGGTTGACTCAAAATGATTGTTTAAATAAGTTTTACAATCTACCTTTATTGGATTTTTGTTTTGAAGAATGGATTTGTTGTTTTAACAATTTTGAAACAATAAAATAATATTTCTTATGTTTTGCTAATAAAATTACGTATTTTGAAACAATGTTTTTCAACAATGAATTTACTATTTTTAACAATAAAATTACTGTTTTTTAACAATGAAATTACTGTTTTTAACAATAAAATTACTGTTTTTACCAATGAAATT
The DNA here is from genome assembly GCA_034695885.1 of Geophilus flavus. Taxonomy (NCBI): domain Eukaryota; kingdom Metazoa; phylum Arthropoda; class Chilopoda; order Geophilomorpha; family Geophilidae; genus Geophilus; species Geophilus flavus. Next base: position 13,040 of record JAQFZO010001606.1, read on the forward strand.
ACTGTTTTCAAATAGTCATTGTTAAAAAATAAATGTCATTGTTAAAACAATGGTCAGAAAGCATACTCCAACAATAGTCATTATTGCACTTCTGCACATCTACAACTCAAACAGCAAGATTTAACCAATCAGAAGCCACATGACTGTGCCATCTGTAGTAACAATGCAACAACAAGTACGTAAACAACAATGTTCAACTGGAGAGTACAGATACTCACTGCATTGGCTAATGCTTGAGTACCGCAACATATTTTGCAGTCGTCGTGTATGCATGCTTATGGCTTGCATAAGTTTGTAGATTACCAACAATGCACCTTGCAGTTGCGTTTGCGTTTGGATGTGTGAACAGAAGTGTCCCAACAAACTGTAGATTAATTGGACTGTATACTTTGGGTCTTTGCATATCTTGTTATTGTTAAATTTTGTTCTTGACAGGTCACGTATGGCCAAAGTAGCTGCTAACGACTAGTTTTACCTGTAAGCTCGGATGACATCCGAGTTCGAGCAGCGTCTTCACCACGCCGACATGTCCTTTGTTGACTGCAATGTGCAGCGCCGTCTGTCGCCTCTTGTTCCTCGCGTTCAAATCTGCACCGGCTCTGGCCAACGACTCCATCACCCCAGGTTCGTCTCCGAACGCCGCATGATGCACAGCCCGGTCGCCATCTTTGTCCTAACAATGGAAAAATCGTTTTTTTTTTAACAATGGAATTTATTTTTGTTTGGGAAATTTCTCACTTCGATCTCGACGTCGGATTTGTGTCGCAACAATACTTTAATCACTTCCAGATGGCCGTTCTGAGAGGCCGCCTGCAAAGCCGTGTGGCCGGCGAACACGCCGTTCACTTCCGCTTCCGGTCTTTTGAGAATTTCTTCGCTTTTTTGGGCATCGCCGTTTGCTGCTGCTTTGACCAATTCTTCGTTGACGTCACCACTCACGTGGTTTTCGAATAGTTTTTTAAGCAATGCACTCAGTCGCTCTGAGAATGAAAAATGAAATTAGGAGCATTGTTGGACTGGAAACAGTTAAATTCAGTAAATTATTAAAAAATGCAATAATGGAAAATTTAATGAAAAAATTGCAACAATGGAAAATTTAATGAAAAAATTGCAACAATGGAAAATTTAATGAAAAAAGTGCAACAATGGAAAACAATTGTTATATTTTTCATTCTTATTCTTGTTATCCATTGTTGCAATTTTTCATTTTGCATGTCTTGATCAACAATGAAAAATCTGTTCAAATTGTTTCGAGCCAAATATCTTTGTTTCCAATTTTCCCATTGTTAAAATTTCTTCATTTCACAATTAAATTTTTTCCAATCTCATTGTTAAGAAAGGAAAAATGTTCTAACAATAAAAACGTTGTTGAAGCCTCATTAAAAACACTAGCATTAAAAATTTAACAGGAAAAAATTTTAACAACGAATAAATATTTTATAAAAAAAAAGATAAACAACACAATTTTTTCAACAGTAAGCTCAACATTGTTCCAATTTTTCCTTTTAAATAGTGCATAAAAGACATTATTTTTATTGTTTTGAAAGACAAATGAAAAACTCTGCCATTCTTAATTCATGTTTACATGATGGATTTTTTTGAGGATTATTCTATAAAACAACAATGAACGACATACTCAACAATTGTTCAAAACAAGATAATCTTCAAAAAATCCGGATTATTTGTGACCATGTAAACGTAGTGTATGAATGATTTACACTCATTTTCTATTTGACTCCTTGACCCAAAATAAAAAACCATTTTCCAGTTTTACCACCGCTCGATGTTCCGGGTACGGTTCCATCCGATGCGACTTTGGTCACAGCTGACGGATTGTAAGTCCATGAAGTCCCGCACACTTCCACCTTCAGGTCGTTGTCGTGATAAATTTGTTGCACTCTTCCGATTTTTCCCAGAGTCTGTCAAATAAATACAAAACTCATGAAAAAACCCTCATAAATATCTCTCTTATCAATTATGCATTGTTTTTGGCAATTTTTACACAGATTTGCAAGAATTTGC
>JAQFZO010001607.1:0-15057 GCA_034695885.1 Geophilus flavus
ACAAGAATTTTTCTGAGAAAATATAATAAAAAAATTAAAAATTATTTTTTTACACCCAAAAAAAAAAAAAGAATTATAATTCATTAAAGTAATTTTTTAGGATAATGCAAGCATGTTGCGATGCAACTTTCCAATACGTAAATGAGCGGAAAGTGTCTGATCGAAAAATTAGTGAATTACAGGTCTCATTAATGCAATGAACAGAATTTTATCCGATACTAATGGAAATTGTCTTTATTACAGTTGATACAAGCAAAAATGGCAGACATGTACACAAAACTTACGTTAAGTCGTTCGTATTTATACACAGTAGCGAGGGCAGTTGATAAACGTCATCTTTCAAGCAAAGTATGAGTTATTTTGGAAAAATTTTCAGGTATATAATGTACCGTAATAATAAATGGAATTCTTTGTTTTATTTAGGATTCTGCTGGAGTTGTTTTGTTTTGCTGTCAGAGAGCCATAGAAGTGAGCAGTACTGCCATGGAGTGTTTCGGTGAGTTGAAAGTTTGTTTTTTGGTGTTTATTCTTTGTAAACTAAAATGTTGTAGGTACTTTTGGCTGTATGAGAGAAAATGTGATCGGTAAATACTTGCGGGATGCTAAGTTATTAGAAATTGGTGCCGGGACATCAGAAATCCGACGATTAGTTGGCGCAAGAGCGATTAATGATGATTATAGAAAGATAAGAAGCACTTTGTGATTAAGATTACATATAAAAAATGACGAACTGATGGTAATAATTTTACATTTATTTTGAATATTAAGGCATTTAAGTAACGTTGGTACATTTGTTCATAATATCACATGTGCATTAAGAATTTATAAAGTAACATTTGATTATATAAATATTACAGAATTTTATAAAAACTGAAAGTACATAAAAAATAAAATACTGCGTTTAACAATTTAATATGAAACTATTGTTTTTTGAAAAAATAGTTTTTTGTGTTTAAACAATTTGGTAATTGTTAATCTGAAAATGTTTTTGACAAGTATGAGTAACTGTGACATCAAAAGGTTTTGTATTCAGATGATAACTTGGCACAATTCATTTGGGTTCCTGCATCTGTCCAGGTTGATTATACCCTTGTCCGGTTTGATTATAGACTTGTCCGGGTTGGCTATAGGCTTGTCCGGGTTGATAGACCTGACCCGGCTGAACGACCATCTGACCGGGCTGAATATACTGATACTGCGGGGGCTGAGTTATCACCATACCACCATAGGTACCGCCATGTCCTGTACTATTTCGTAATTCTTGATAGTAAGAGTATGTGACAATCCATGGATAAATCTTTAAAAAAGAAATTAAATATTAAAAACAAAAGGAAAAGTTGTAATTTTAGATACAGTACTTACAAAGGCAATAACAAAAGCAAATCCAGCAATTTTGAAGATAATGCTCAACTGAAATTAATTAATTAAATATATAAATATCAAAATAAATTGATGACATATCAAATATCACCTTAGAATCGGTGGCAATGTGAACACCACTGAATATGGCGTGCAGAACAATTCCAATAGTCAGAAAAATAAACCAAAATATGATGAGACAAGAATTTTTCTGAGAAAATATAATAAAAAAATTAAAAATTATTTTTTTACACCCAAAAAAAAAAAAAGAATTATTACTTGACACACTCCGACCAGTAGTGAAATAAATGCAATCATTCCGATTATAACGAAACCAATGTAGACCCAACCAAGCACATAGTAACCTAAAAAAAAAACACGTGCTCGAACTTATATAACGTCACTTAACATTCTACGTATAAAATATACACACCGACAATTTTCAAGCCTTCTTTCTGGTCAGAATCGCTTAATTTATTTTTTAACCTGTCATCGAAATTATCGTATTTCTGTTGGATCCTATCACTATACGACGTTACTTGGTTGGCCATTGAAGTAATAAAATATATGCCAACAGCTAACACGTAAATGACCCATATCTGGAAAGCGAAAGTAAGAAACATGTGCTGCAGGTACCGAACCCCCTTTAGTGGTACTAAAGGGGGTTATGGCTGTACTGAGTAGTGTATTTTGTTACTTACTAATGTGAGAATGGTTGTTATTATCGTCCCCGTTCTGAGGTCCCAGCAACAACACGATTTCACTCTACAACACATGATAATTTATCGAGAGTCAAACTGAGAATATGGAACTCGGTTGCTTCTCTCATGCGCTGACCGGGGACGAGTTATGTAACTTTGAGCAAGTTGCAGAACTTGAGGGCGGGGCACTTCCGTTGCGTCGCAACAGATGTTTATTTTTTATTTTTGAGCGCCTGGGTTAATTGTGAGTGACTTTGATTATTGTATTCTTCGTGACGTAGTGAAGGGATAAAATATTGTAATTTTGTTTTTACTGTTTATGTGTTGATAAGGGAAAAAAGAAAAAATATTTAATTTTTTTTAAGGATTTTATTTTCTTGGAAGGGAAATTGGAATCGAGGAAAAATTTGCAATATTATTTTTAACTGTGGTTGTAATTGCGTTTGCGTGATGGTGGAAATTTCCGTTGTTATTGTTAGGAATGTGACGTATTTATATACCGGAACACGAAATTGAATAATTTATTTCACGATTTAAAATAGCTAATGTAATTACGCTGTCTTACACTAGTTAAAAAGATTTATTTCCATTTAATGACATTTTAAAATGAATTAAAAATTAATCCGACGTGTAGGAACTGCGGTACATTTCGATTAAGTCTCTTGTTGATTTAACGATTGATGACGTTACTGTATTGACTCAAAATAATTTGCAATTTAGTAGCAAATTATAAAGAGACGAGAAGTAGTTTGTGATTAAGTAAATATAAAAAATGACGAACTGGAAATAATAATTTTACATTTATTTTTTAAATTTGAAAAATGTTGGTACAAGTCGAACCTCGTTTTAGCGAACTCGCTTATAACAAATTCATCGATATTACGAATTTCTTTTTTTTTCGTTTGGTTGGATTCGCATCTCTGTAAATGTTTAAAAAAAAACCGATGTAACAAATTCAAAGTGACTTCTGACACAATATAATTGCATATTTAATACGTACGAAACAATTTTGATAAAATAGTTTTTTATGCCATTTATACAATTTTGTACATAATTGCCCATCTGAAAATATTTTTTGACAAGTATGAGTACTGTATCTGAGATATAGTTTTTTTTAATCACCTGCTCACCGATGATATCTTAGGCCCATTTAAGGTTGATATTGATAGAAACGACAGACGATAGGCCGGGCATCTAAAAAAAAAAAAATTATTACATGAAAATTTTCAAAGTGACGAGTGGCACAATATTTTTACAAATTAATAAAAAACTATTTTGATAAAATATAGTTTGTGTATGTGTATACAATTTGGCAATTTTTCATCTGAAAACGTTTTTGAGTAACTGAGACATCTACCGTAAAGTTTTATACTCACCAGTCCACAGCTGATATCTTAGCGCTATTTATTTTTTATACTGATATCCGGGCTGATATAGACCTGACCGAGCTAAATGTACTGATAGGTACTCCTGGGGCCGAGTTGTCACCATACCTGAGGTACCATGTTCCAAACTAATTCGCAATTCTTGATAGAAAGAATATGTTACCATCCATGGATAAATCTGTAAAAAAGATTAAAAATTTAAAAAGTTGTAATTGTAGATATTGTACAGTACTTACAAAGGCAACAAGAAAAACAAATCCAGCAAGTTTGAATGTAATATTCAACTGAAATTAATTAAATAAATACGGTAAATAAATAAATTAATTACATATCAAATATCACCTCATCATCGGTGAGAAAGTGAATACCACTGGATATAGCGTGCAGAATAATTCCAATAGTCAGAAAAATTAACCATAATATGATGATACAAGAATTTTTCTGACAAAATACATACGAAATCAAAAATTAATTTTTAAAGCCCAAAAAAAAAAAAATATATTACTTGATATACTCCGACCAGTAGTGAAATAAATGCAATCGTTCCTATTACAGCGAAACCAACATACACCCAACCAAGCACATAGTAACCTAAAATAGATGGAAGAAGCTTATATAATGCCTCTTCTTATTCTCAACGAAAATATATTCACCTCTCTTCTCATGATCGCTTAATGGCGCTGTAGTATTATGGATCCTATCTCTGACTGTTGATAAGCCTTTGGCCGTGGAAGTAACAAAATACACGCCAACAGCTAACACGTAAATGATCCAAATCTAGATATCAAAACTCGAAAAATTTCAGCCGTATTGAGAGAGATTTTATTTGGTTACTTACGAATGTGAGAGCAGTTGTTATGAGCGTACCTGTTCTGAGTGTCCAATAACAGCAAGATTTCACTCTGCAACACATGATTTTATCGAGAATCGACTGTGTTGTGACGTGAGAATGTGTAACTCAAGGTTGTTCATGCACGGCAATGAGTTATGTAATTTTGAGCAGACAGAAATTAGAGGTGGAGCACTTCCGGTGATGCGCAAAAGAGTTTTTTGAGGTTCCCGCGTTAAATGTGTATGTCGAGGATGATGTGTTGGTGGTGGGATAAAGTAGGATAATTTTTTTTTTACGTTCACGTGGTAAGATTAGGGGAAAAGAAATTTCAAACGAAGAAAAATTATGCAATCTTATTTTGAGCTGCAACCAGCGCGCTCTTTGTAATTGCGTTTATGTGATGTCAACAAGTGAGTTATGGATACAAATTTTCCTTGTTATTAATGTGACTTATTCCAGAAAAGGGGAGAAACCATTGCAGGCAATGCCTGCTATAAGGGGCAGCGCGATCCCATGTTTAGTAGGCATTACCTGCAATGCTTTCTCTCTTTGTGAGCGAGGCCAACATTTCTTTTTGGCCGGGGTAATACATTTGTTTATAACATAATATCACATAATCATTAAGAATATGTAAGTAATATTTGATTGAGTCAGGGGTAAATAAACCAATATTTACGTTTGATTAAGTAAATATTACAGTATTACAGATCTTTATAGAAACAATACTGAATATACAGAAAAAAATAAAATATTGAGTTTGAAAATAACTTTCAAACTGTCTTTTGATACTGGGTAATAATTGTAGTATTTAATAAAAAAATATTTTGAATTTATACATTTGGTAATTACCCATATCAAAATGTTGTTGACAAGGATAAGTCTGAAACAAAAATCAGTTTTTGTATTTTCCTGTCCACAGATGATATTTTAGTGAGGTTTATTTTTGGTACTGATATCCGGGTTGACTGGGCTGATTGATCTGTCCGGGCTGATTATAGACCTGGCCAGGCTGATAGACTTGACCAGGTTGATAGACTTGACCAGGTTGATAGACTTGACCAGGTTGATAGACTTGACCAGGTTGATAGACCTGACCAGGCTGAATGATCATCTGACCGGGCTGAACGTACTGATACTGCTGGGGCTGAATGGTAGTTACCATCGTACCACCTCGCAATTCTTGATAGTAAGAATATGTAACAATCCATGGATAAATCTGTAAAAAAAATTAAAAATTAAAAATTTAAATTTAAAAAAAGGTGAGCAGTTGTAATTGTAGATACGGTACAGTACTTACAAAGGCAACAGAAAAAACAAATCCAGCAATTTTGAAGATAATATTCAACTGAAATAAATGAATTAAATATATAAATATCAAAATAAATTGATTACATAATCAAATATCACATTTAAACTGCTGATAATGTGAATACCACAGAATGCGGTGTGCAGAATAATTCCAATAGTCAGAAAAATAAACCAAAGTACGAAGAGACAAGTATTTTTCTGACGAAATAAATAAATAAATTAATTAAAAATTAATTTTTAAAACCAAAAAAAATAAAATAAATTTAAAATAAATATTACTTGAAGCACTCCCACCAGTAGGGAAATAAATGCAATTGCTCCGATTATAGCGAAACCAATATAGCTCCAACCAGTCACATGATAACCTAAAATAGATGCTCCAACTTATAATGTCACTTAACTTTCTCAATACATACAGTATATACTCACCTAACATTTTTGTCTCAGAATCGCTTAATTTAAGTCCAGTATTGTCCCTGTAGCTTCCGTATTCCCGCTGGAACCTGTCATGATACGATGTTACTTGTTTGACCGTTCTAGTAATGAAATACGCGCCAACGGCTACCAAGTAAATGATCCATATCTGGAAATAGAAAGTTTGAGGGGGAACTTTTATTTGGTTACAGTACCGAACTTACTAATGTGAGAGCAGTTGTTATGAACGTCCCTGTTCTGAGTGTCCACCCACAACAAGATTTCACTCTACAACACATGATTTATCGAGAGTGGACTGTGAAGTTAAGTGAGAATGAGTAACTCGGAAGCTTGTTCTTGTTCATGCACGGTTACGGGGCTAGTTTATGTAACTTTTAGCTGAATTTACGAGTGGGACAGTTCCGTTGAGGCGCGACAGATGTTTTTTTTTTTTTTTTTTGTTTTTGAAATTTCGCGTTAATCGTGTGTGACTGTGATTATTGTATTCAATGTCGAGGGTGACGTTTACGTCAAGGATATTAGACAGTTTGCGCATTTCGTGCTGTGCAGAGAAACGCAACATTACTGGGCTTCTAATTATTGGAAAGAAGTTTCGTTGCGTTTTTCCGTTTGCATTGATTTGCGCAAACTGTCTATTAGGGAAAAAGAGAGAGATTTTAATTTTTAAAAAGATTTTTGTTCTAGGAAAGGGAAATTGCAATCGAAGATAAATTATGCAATACAATATTCTTTTGAGCTGTACTTACCAGAACCTGTAATTGCGTTTATGTGATGTCAACAAGCGAGTTATGGGTATAAATATCCCTTGGTTTGAATGTAATTTACGTACATGAGCTTGAGTAAATTTCTCATTTGCAATTGAACAGATTGATTTCCATTAATAACATTTTTGAATAAAATAAATTTTTTTTTAAAAATCGCTCAACTTGAGGTTAGTCGTGATAAAAATAAAAAAGGGGTGTAATAGGTGATAGGCTGCAGCTGGACTCTTGTTTTGCTGAGGTTATTAAGTTTTTATTTTGTAAACTAAAATGTTGTAGCTTCTTTTGGGAAACACTTGAGAGGGATTCTAAGTTATTACTGTACTGTACTGTAAATATCTGCATGGCGTCTACGCTTACAAGTTAGTTGTCCAGAGCGATTAATGATAATTATAGAAGGATACGTAAGTGTAAAAATAACGAACTGGAAATAATATTTTTAACATTTATTTTTAAATCAATGTATTTAAGAAATTTTGATACATTTGTTAAAATATCACATATATTAAGAATCTGTAAAATTTGATTAAGTAAATATTACCGTACATAATTTTAGAGAAACAACTAACAGTACATAAATAAAATATTTTGTGAAAACACTGTAATTATTAAATTGTTGCTGAGACATCTAAAGTTATTTTTTATTTTGTTTTTTTTACCTGCCTACAAATGAAATCTTAGCATCATTATTTCATTTGATACCGAAAACCTGCATCTGCCGGGGCTGATTGATCATCTGGCCGGGCTGAGTTACAGTAGCTCGGCGTACAGAACTATTTCGCAATTCTTGATAGTAAGCAAACATCACAATCCATGGATAAATCTTAAAGAAATAATTAAAAAAAAAGTTAAAAGTTGTAATTGTGGATAGATAGATAGATACTAACAAAGCCAGCAACAAAAATAAATCCGTCAAGTTTGAAAAGAATGATCAACTGAAATTTAAAAAAAAAAGTAATATCAAATTTCAAAATAAATTGATTACCTACATAAATTACTTACATTGTCGTGTCTTGCGCAATGAATAATACTGAATATGACGTGCAGAATAACACCAATAGTCAGAAAAATAAACCAAATTATGATGGGGCAAGGATTTTTCTGAAAAATTTAATAAAAATCACTTTTCTAAAAAAAGAAAAAAAATACTAGGTATTACTTGACACACTGCCACCAGTAGTGAAAGAAATGCAATAATTCCAATTATAACAAAGCCAATATAGACCCAACCAAGAGCATAGTAATCTAAAATATATATCAGAACTCAAAGAACAATACAATGTTGCACAAAACACACTTGATTTCATCAAATATAAAATAATAAACGGATTAAAAATGAATCAAACTTGTGTTTTACTAAGCAAAGTATCGATTCCGAATCCAACAGCATCAACAAATTTTATGTCAGACATGCAACAATACACTTTTCTTATCCAATTTATGAAATAATTAACTTTTTTATAACACTCTTGTTTATTGTTTTAGGAGTTGAAATGTTCTATTGACATTGTTTTCTAGAGTAACTTTGGGTGCTCTACAACTTTCTGATTGGAACTTTTGCTCTAGTTTGGCCAGTTAACGAGTCAGTAAATAAAAAGTGCATTGTTGCATGTGTAACATAAAATTTGTCGATATTATTGAATCCGACATCCATATTTGCTTAGAAATTTGACTGATGTGTCTTAAAAGTATAAACACCCTGTACATTTCTAATTAAAAATATCTTCACCTGTAATTTCAAAAACATCGCTCATTTCAGGTATTTTTAATCCCGGTACAACATTATTAATAGCGGAACCTTGATTGTGTTTCGTTAATTCTTGGTTGACAGTTTTAACGACTGACGATGCTGTATCGACCATACAAGTAATAAAATACACTCCAGTAGCTAAGACATACATGACCCATATCTGCAATTCAAAACTTGAGCTCTACTGACCTGACAATTAAAAAAGAACATTTACAGTATTCATTTACTTACTAATGTGAGAACAGTTGTTATTATTGCCCCTGTTCTGAGTGTCCAGCCAAAACAAGATTTCACTTTAAACATGATCAAGACTTGTCAAGAGTCATCTGCACTGTGAATATGGAACTCTGTTTATATTCAGAGCGATGGATACACACTTGTTGCGGCGCAACAGATGTAGGTACCGTATTCTAATGTTTTAATTTTTTTTTTTTTTTTTAGTTTTATTTTTTTTTTGAGTTTCTGGACTAATTTTGTGTGACTTTGAATATTGTATTCCATGACGAGGGTGACTTGGTTTAATATATATAGTAATTTTTTTTTTAAATGTTCAGGAAATAAGGAAAAAATAAGAAATTAGTTATATTTTTTAAGGATTGTTTTGTTTTCTATTTAAGAAGGTTGAAATCGAAGTAATAAATTATGAAAACTTACTTATGCTGCTCGTAAGTGATGTCAGCTCGTGAGTTATTGATGAAAATGAAAACTTTCATCATTAATATTGTACGATGTACGAACACGAGCATGAGTAAATTTTCATAATTTAAAATGCAGCTAATGTAATTATTACCATTTGTAATTAATTAATTATAAAGATTTATTTCCATTTAATAACAATTTTAAGTGAAATAACGATTTAAATAAATCACGCAACCCAAAGTTATAGGAACTGCGCTACGTTGGTTGCGTGATATTTCGATCACAATTTACTCTTGTTGATTTAACAGCGCAACACTTATTGACTCAATACGATTCCAGCGTATATAACATTAGCAGATTTCCTTCCGCTTATTTTCAAATCCACGTAGTAAGAGTACGTGACGATCCAAGGGTATATCTAATAGAATGAAATTTTTATGAAAACCATTTGAAAATAAAATAAACTTTACAAACTTACAAAAAGTAGAATGAAAACGGGCGCAAAAATTTTTACGTATATACATATTTCTTCATGAAGAACAAAATGAAGTATACTAAGAATTAGCGATAAAAATAAACCGGAAGGCATTAAAATCAACCAAAATAAAACAGGTACATGATTGGTCTGGAAAAAAAAATATTTTTTGAAATATTTTCTTAATTCCCTAAAATATTAAAATGGCCATACTTGTATGAGAGCAATAATTAAAGAAATAAAAGCGATTATACCCAAAGTCATCAGACTAACATAGGACGCCAAAAAAACGAGAAAAACCTCATCATCTGAAAAATTAAAAAATCATACATTTAATTAAAGGCAAAAAAAAATACAGAGTGGAAGAAAAGTCTGGACCCGGACAAATAATGTCTAAATGATTAAAGAATAAAGATATGGTAAGCAAAATCTGTGTAATGAATTAATTACGGTTTATGCTAATTGATTAATTATTATGATTTGTAAGATTGTTGATGTATTTTGGTTGTTCCAATTGTTGGAATAAAAGGAGTATCGGACGAAGTTCACCGGCCGGACCTTTTTTGACTGGCCCATCTTTCGGGAGACCAAGGTCCCAGGTGCTCCAGGCTTAGCACCAGAAAGGTTAGTGGCGGCCGCAAATGAGTTTTGACATGCACGCCGAAAAATTGGTTTTTACATTGCTAGCGGTTCTCACTTAAAAGGTGTGTATTCTTGAAATGGTTCTCAGAATAAGGGTAAAACAAACGCACTTCCACGCTTCACCGAGTTAGTAAAGAAACGATGAGAGTAGTGGTAATTCTCTGTCGACTGACGGCAGAGGTCATGAGCCCAGAGGCCGCGCAGCATGACCTGGGTGATCTCCCACTTTTGCTACACCTCTCATGTCTCTTCACAGTGCCGGACTAGAGTCAAGCTCAATCGAAGGATTAAATCAAATTTGACCACTTTTAGAGCTCAAATGAATTCACAATCGCTAAAAGGACCCAATCTTTTTTTTTTTTCAAAGATAATTCCATAAAAGAGACATGAAATAATATCATTTTTAGAGCAATCAGACGATCCTCTATGACTCTCCGATTGGAAACTTCTCTCCATCTTTAACGGATCAAAAAATAGAAAGCGTTTGACCTCAAAATCGAGGTCAGAGGTCAAATTTGAGTGAATTATTGGATTGAGCCTATTCCCTTTCCTATGAAATTTTGTTTATTATTTGACCAGATCCAGACTTTTCTTCCACCCTGTACAAAAGTTTAAAAATTCACAGTGTATGTTGATGAAAAAATAGATCCCGATGAGCAACGCATACAGACACCACATCTGAAATCAAGTGAAGGTTGTTGTCAGAAATAACTCGCATGTTTTGAAATGGAAATTTTTTACTCACTATGGTGAGAATCGTTGCACTGATCGCTCCAGATCTGAGTGATAAATATCCAAAACTATCCAATTTACACATGATTATCGTATAGGTGAATCGGTCGACTAGATAGAGTTGTTGATGAGAAATAACAATGGATGATGGGTGTGTGAATTTTCCTCGGGTTGCAGGCCGGGTGAATGAAGGTGGTGCTATTTTTGTACAGACGTACGCAAGTGCAAGTTGATAATAAACAAAACGAGTAGAGGAAGTTTATATAATACTATTTTTAAATTAAAATTCCTACACTTGAATATTGTTTCGTATAATTTGCGTACAAGGAATTGAGTGCGGAGTGGACGAGGAAAATATTTTATCTGATCATTGCAGTGAAGTTTTCATCATAATAATAATAAAAAGGAAGAAAATGATAAATTTGTTTATAAATTGTTTGTTTGTTTGGTGAATTATCTATTTAAAAAACATATTTCTGCCCCTTAATCAGTGAACTTCACTGCAATATTTAAACTAATTAAATAAATAAATAATTAATTACGTAATTTAAAATGTCAAAATTTCTTACTAATTGAAGGTCATCCGACGCCAAGTTATGGATTAAATCGTTTTGCTATGTTGTGTATGGCAAAATTTTGATTTATGTGATATTTTAATCTAAAACTGGGGGTCGAATGACTCAGATAGCTTTATGTGACATTTGCATGCAAGGAAAATAATTTTTTTTCTATCACTTGTGGTTCAAAAGTTACAAGAAAAAAATGAAAAAATTATGAAGTGAAGGTCAGGGTGTGGATTTATTATCAACGCTGACTTCTTTCAGTGCAGTGGCGCAACTCGACGAAGTAATAGAAAATTACAATCCATAAAAATAACTACAAATAGAATAATTGGATTAAAGAAAACGCTTTTTGACCTGGATTAATCTATAGTTTTATATATAACCTCGTATACGAAAAATAAAAAATCGACAAAACGCCACTGAAATTCGAGAAAAGCATGAGGTCATAATTAATTAATCACTTAATTATGGTGTCTGTCTCTGCATGCATGTTACCAATGAAGTGAGTCCACTCAAAGCAATCAAAAGACCAGTTTCGATGAAAATTTTTGCGCCAATTATAACCAGAGCCATCATTATAAAAACATGTTTATGGTATTTCTGCAATTTCAAATAATAAATCTTCAAATCTTTCAAAAATTCAATTAAATGATTTACCACAGTTACTCCAAAGATTAAACACGGAAGAGTCAAGAAACTTAAGGTGAAGTAAGTAATTTGGAACGACAAAAGAAGTCTAAACCCTGCACAAAATGTCTTTAATCAGAAAAAAACCTAAAATGAATAAATTAATGATTCCTTACTCACGACCACTTCATTTGCATAATGCATCCCAAATTTTTCATTGTATTCCGCCATGTTTTTATGAGTGGTAATACCATTCACGAGAAAATAGATCATAAATACCTAAAAGCCAATAAGTTTTGTTGTTTTTGATTACATGATTCGTTTTTACTTACCCCATTGAATACTGCTGCTGTCACAGTTCCAAATCTGAGAGTTCCTCCTTCGATTAATCTTGTGCACATGTTGCCAATTACTTGGACTATAGATGTGTGTTAACAAACTTTGCTAAAAGTTTTGCTGTGCTTTCTCTCATGTAACTTGTTTATGAATGTTTAAAAATAAACTTTTAACTTTATTTCAAGGTAACGTGAATGTTTTACGTACAGTGATACTGATAAGGTGCAGGTTTGTTTATTAGTTTTGATACAACAAATGATATGTTATTTATTTTAAGCAGTGAAAATGTTTTATTACAATTTGCCAATGGTACAGTAGGTGTACATCATTTTTATGTAATAAAAAAATAATGTGGACCTTCAGGCAATTCAGGTAAATGCCAGAAATTGACAGAATACAGGCAATATACACACACATTCTGTTTTTCACGTGAATACTGCACGGTGAAGTGAAAAGATGCACATAGTCTAATTATTTGTTTGAAACAGTCTAATTATTTGTTTGAAATCATATTAATTTTTATTCTCGAAACGCAAACAAAACTATACCAAAGCGTAAAAATTAAGAAGTCAACACAAGTAAATATGTTGGAAGAAAACTCGTTACAAACAGTGGTATTGGCATCATTATGATTTAGAGGCCAATCATTCGGAAGCGCAGAGGAAAATCAACTTTGCCATCAAACCGTATAGTAGAATTTAATTTACTAAACATGATGGAATGGCAATATTACTGGCAAGATTTGTTTTTCTGCAATGCCACCCTACACATGGGGGGCGGGTTCTCTAATTCCCATTTTGCATCCACTGCAACGTCCCTGATGACTTTAAGCATGCGGTTATAACCATAGCAGTCAAATGATAAAGGTGATACTGTAGCAATGTATGAAAATGACTCGAAGTTGCTACACGAGTTTGGGACCTTGATGTGGATTGGAAATTTGCTTACTCGGTAAATGGATGGGGTTCGTCCGAACGCTACCCCATGTAGTAGCGCCAGTCCATTGCAACAGAGCGGGGAAAATGTGATATCATCAAATAATATAATTGCGTCTGGTGCGTGTGCAGGAGAAGCCGAATTCCTGTGCTCATAGACTGTTGTATCACATCCTTGGTTGTATGGAGGGAAGGAGTTAAAAAATATACCGTATGTTAAAAAATGAAATAAATTTCACGTAATTAAATCTAATTTGCATTTTTCTGATAAAATTTTACGATGGACATCAATCTAAAAATTCGAACCTCGTTATGACGAACTCGGTGTCCCCTTCGATTACGGTACGTAACATCTAAATCTCTATTCTATTGAGAGATTTAATTCAGTTTTTAATAGAAATTTCTGGTATTTGGTTGTATTAAACTGGTGTACCGCCTGTTGCGTCACGATTCAATTGATCCTGATAAGTTTTTTTAAAATAGTGTTTGATACCAGAGGCAGAGTTGGATCGGCTGTGAAGATCGTATATGTAAATTGTCTTAAACGTGTTTAATTGAAAGTATATTCTGAGTATTTTTTGTGCCCAGGGCAAGTGAAATTACAGTTTGTCCTATGCTGCATTGCAGGAAAACTAAGGGGCAGCTGATGAAATTTTTTGTGCCGCCTTTACTCTGTGTTGCGCGAAGTCTGTCACTGGTGGTCATTACTGTATAATATAAATCTAGTTTTCATTTATCTGATAAAATTCTACATTGGTCATCCAAAAATTCCATACGGGACGAACTCGAAGGTCCCATCCCATTCGATTCAGATAAAGTTAAAGAGACAATATGGCCTCCGATAAAAATCCAGGATACAAATCATCTAGATCATATCAATTGTCCTATTCTATCATTATGATGTGAGTATACTGTCGAAGGAATAAGCATGGATTGAATGCCAGTGACTTTTGGTCTCGTCTTTCTTTTTTTCAATATTTTACTATTGAAATATTAAAATTAAATAGATTTTTAGAAATGTTTTATTAAAACTTTCGATCTACCGTACTTGTTTTTAACTCATCATTATTAAAAACGTTTTTAATGCACAAATACTCAAAATACTTTTAATCAGTATAAAGAAATTTAAAAAAATACACTCACTCGAAAAATACACTCATTCAAATTTTGTGGTTTGTGAGAAGAATATTTTTTACTATACATTTTTCGAATCCATTGACTCTCGGCTTCGGTCAGAAATCACACGCAAAAATTTATTGAGGGCAGTCAATTTTATCCATTCTTTAGGAAACCACAATTCTAGGTTCCTCTAATGACTTGTACCCCGCAATTTCCGGGTCGGACAAGTCACAATAATTGAAAAACTCAACATAAATGTCGTCCTTCATTAAAACTCTCATGTGATTTTGAATTGCGCTTGATGCAAGTTCCCTTTTGAATGTCCTGATTGCCTTTTCTGACCAAAGCCGAGAGTCAACGGATTCGATAAATGTGTAGTTAAAAAAAAATTCTTCTCACAAACCACAATTTGAGTGTATTTTTTTAAATTTATTTATACTGATTAAAATTATTTTCTG
>JAQFZO010001608.1:0-15055 GCA_034695885.1 Geophilus flavus
TTTAGTAAACATTCCCTTTAAAAATTTAAAAAAAAAAAAAATTACCAATTTTTTTGTTTGACTCCATCATCCTCATCATCGGAATTTTTATCGTCATCATCTTCAGATTCCGAGGACGATGATTCATCCTCAGATTCTGAGGAAGATGATGACGAAGACGACGATGAAACTCGAGTTTTAGCACGCTCGGACGAAATACGTGTTTCGTATACCCGGGTTTCTGCAAAACAAAAAATCCAACGTTTTTCAAAAAACATTTAAATCAAATTTCCAATTTAAAAAACAAACCCAACCAAAAAAATTAATCCCCAAACACAAACATTTTCTTAAACCCCGAACACTTGTTTAAAAACGAAAAAAGAAAAAAAAAGAAACCAACGTATAAATAAATACGGATGAAAAAACTGTTAAAAAGAAGAATAACAACCTCCTGCTGAGCCAACATATCAATTCAACAACACCATTCTATTGGTGTCAGTGTGACATGTCACGCATAACTCATTTTCCCACAAAACACACAACCGTATAAATTAACCGCAACTGCCCTCCCGCCCAGAACATCTCGACGGATGTAATTTCACACTAATTCGCCCTAATAAATCCAAGACAAAAGCGAAAAAAAAAACTTAAAAAATTAATCCCAACTAACCATTTGTCTTTTTAACATTTCTCTTGTACTTGGCCGTCACTTTCTGCAACTTCGAAGCTGCGATTAATTTGTTGTTCGTCGTCGTCGTCGTCGACGGCTGTGATGGTGGCGGAGGTGGAGTAGGTGGTACCGGTGTGGCCGGCTCTTTGATCACCGGTGCCGCGGTCCTTCCGCGATTATTCGGTGGCATTCGCGGCGGTTTAGGGTCGTCGTTCTCCGATTCGGAAGACGACTCCGACTCGCTCGATGATGATGACGAGGACGATGACGAAGATTCCGAAGACGAAGACGTTTCGGACAAAATCGGGGTTTTGACCCTCGCAGGTCCCATAGAGTTGAACGCTTTGGCGCAGGCGCGGCTTTGTATACGCGACACGGTGGTGTCGTCAGGTGTCGCTCCTGTTCGAGGAGCTTTTGCCTGTTGACTCCACGTCAACGCGACCGATCGCCCACTGCCGCTATTGTTGCTACTACTGTTGACGTTGTTGGCAACGGTGTTAGTGTTGTTAGAGGCTCCGTTGCCGTTGTTTACCATGGTCGGGACATTGTTAGTGCCGACGATGGAGGCGTTAGTTTCGTTAGTGGAATTAGTCGGTGTCGACGGCGCCGAGTTACTGTTATTATTGTTGCTGCTGTTGCTCCCTACACTTTTGCGACCCCGTTTTGGCGGTGCATACACAGGTTGCACCCCGTTCACACCTCTTTTGCGGGTTTCGCCAGGTGTAGTGTACAAATGTGACAGCCCATCAAATAGTCCTTTTAGTTGACCACTGCCCGGATGCTTGTGCGCAGTCGATGCCACACCAAAAGGCGAACTTGATGACGAAGTTGGAGACGGCGACGGCGACGACGTTGATTTTCCGCCGTTCACGGCCGTTAGATTTGTTTGTACCGCCGCTGCGCCGTTCAGGGAGGCGGTCGCCGTGAGGGTGGTTGTCGTCGTCGATGTCGTCGTCGTTGATGCTGACGTTAACGTCGTGTTGTTGTTTGTCGTGGAATTTTCGGACTTTGGTGAAAATCCCGAAGGATGAGATGATGCGTTGTTGTTGTGGTGGTGGTGGTGGTGATGGTGGTGGTGGTTGTGGTTGTGACTTCTGTTCGACGACCAAGAGGACTCGGATTTGTTGTTTTCCGTGGATTTATGCGACGATTTCATCTTGGGAGTAGGAGACTGCGTCTCAGACTCCGACGTCGATGCACCGGCGACCCGCGATTTCCGCTTGTTTGTGGGCGTGAAGAATTTGGTCAATCCGTCGATCAGGCCCTTTGGTTTGTAGTGAAGTGAAAATGATGGGAAATCCTTGTTTTGGGCGCAATTGTCCGAAGCCGAGTCTTCGTGCTGCAGCAAGTCGTTGCCGGCTTCTAACCGCTCTTCTCCGTTGTTCTTCACGTCCGGAGAGATGCTCGAAGATATAGGTACGCTGTTTCGTGAAGAATGATCTTTCTTCTTGCGCGGTTTGGAAGGCCTTTTGTCAGGCGAAAGACGTGGACATGCGTATTGCCTAAAAAAATAAAATCAAAAAACCAATTTTAAATCAACAATTTCTATCAAAACTCTCATTTTTAAACTGATAAAAACATTTTAATCTATGAATTTATCATGTTACTATTTAAAAATAAAATTTTTTTTTTTTTAAACTCGTAAACAAGATTGTACCCACAGAACCAGACTATGACAATCAAATCAATTCATAGATAATTTTATGTTTCAATCATACGACCCAAAGAGGATATTTCCTCAAACTATAAACTAAACAACTGCCCACCTTTCAATAATTTAACTCGATACAGACGTCGTGGTAGGGGGAAAGTGTCATTTTCTAGAAGTGGGGGTTGATGGCATGTCAAATGGAACCCCTTATCACAATAACTGCAAAACACGAGCGTGTCCTAAAATAAAAATTACAAAAAAAATTAATTTTATGTATAAAATAATGAAATAAAAATTAGATGTAGTTGAAAATTAAAAAATTTCATACCGCTTGGTCTTTTTTGCCACATATGGAGCATTTTTTGCACCTGTGACATTGCCACTGATGGATAACTAACTCTGGTGGATATTGAAGACAAGATGGATGACCTGGTTATAAAAAAAAATTAATTTATATTTTAAAAAAATTCAAAATATATAATTTTTTAAATTTTTAATTCAATAAAACTTACCACCCGTACCGCATTCGGTACAAACGAGCAACTCTTCATAGACACCACGTCTATTTTCTTCGGCTGTTTTATGACACGAACAGCAAACTTGCTTCGTGGTGCCATTTTGACATGGACTTTTCGTCTGTTAAAAATCAGAAAATAAAATTTAAAAATTAATAATAATAATAAAAAAAATTAATTTATTATTTCAATTAGAATAAATTTGAATCTCGACTTTTTTTTCCGATTCGCACGGTCCGCGTATAAAGATAATCTAAACATATTTTAAAAATGGTGTTAATTAAGCAACAAAATCGATTTTCTTTCTTCCTCTGGGTATTTCCAAAACATAGTTAGGATGATAAAAAAAAAAAAAAATCCATTGCGAGCTTCTGAGTGACTTTGAACGCGAAAACAAGCACCCACACCCTTACCACCTCCTCTTTCTCTCTCTCTCTCTCACCCCTTCTCCCTTCAACACAAGCAAAAATCAATAAAAACTCGTGCCATGCGAGAAATCCTTAATATTGTTCTGGACAGAACCAGGAGTGTTTTCTCAATGATTTACTCAAATTTTACAAATAATCCCAACTCAAATCACGTACATCATCTTTTACCCCACTTCCCAAATTTTCACACTTTTTTTTAAAGACAAAAAATAAAAACTAAAAAAAAGAAATTTACATTTTCAAACTTTTATCCTAAAAAAAATCTAAAACTTTCTCATTAAAAAAAAAATTTTAAAAAATTAATTCGACCTTTAATTAATCACCAAAAAATTTAACAATTTATAAAAAATATTTTTATTTAATTACTGAAAACTCATTTTTTTTATTTTTTTTTTTTAAAGGAGAAAAAATGAGAATTTAAAAAAAAAAAAAAGATCGTTCACCCCTAAACGCTGTACTCTATTAAAATGATCTCACGGTAAGTTTTATAACATAACTACGTAAAAATAAATTGCTTGTTCAGACTTCCTCATGTCTATTGATTTTTCTCCTCTTCAAAAACATGAAGCCTCTATTCAAACCACTTACAAATGGGAGTATTTAATCTCCTGTCAAAACACACCTTTTCTAAATTCACCATTTTTTCACTCGAAAAAACTATGTACAGGCATTAATGATTACATTAAAAACTCTCACTCGCCTCAAAACAAACCAACAAACGTCAAACCAACAAAAAACTTAAAAAAATCCAAATATTTTCTCTCTCAAAAATTCCACTTAATTTCATTACAAAATCCGACGAGTTACCCCATAAATTTCGACTTACCCCATCATAACTTACAAATTCAGAGTTAAACACATTTGTATATTTTACTCACACTACATTTAACCCCAGCAACATCGAATTTTTTCAATTTTTCAATGTTAATCCACGCTTCTCTTAACATTGCACGAACGTTACTACTTTATTTACATCCTTAAATTTTATTTATTTATTCCTTCTATTAATATCGCGCATCCAAAACGACACGTCTTTAATGCGCGAATTCGATCTCTGTTCCGTCTGTTAGCAACGTTAAATAGAGATACAGTAGAAGGAGGGGCAAGACCTTGTCAACTTCCAAGAAATTTTGCCTATCGCAACAACTTCGTCTCTGTCAGACATTCTTCCACGTGTAATGTGTAACCACCACATGGTTTTGCTTCCCTTCGATGAAAAAACCACACTTCCTCCTAAAGAGGGGTAAAATTTTATATTTATCCCACACACATTCACTGGAGTGAGTGAGAGAGAGAGGGAAAAAAACGTTTAACTTGTGTAGCTATTTTACTATTCACCATAAATCACTTAACAATGATCTAAGTGATTTAAAAAAAATTGCGTGTGAGATCGTGTATGGCTGTAGTAGCCACGGCGATCTTATAAGCCCTGCCTGTCTGCCTGTTTTCCCCAAAAGTAACTGTCATATGGAATAATTGGTTCAGAATAAGACAAGGAATCAACAAATGCTCCCCTTTCCACAAAAATCAAGGAAAACATGTGTTATAATAATAAATAAATAAATGATTGATTTATGAAATAAACCAAATGTTTACTTATTATTATAAAGTATTTTTCTTTTAAAAAAAAAATAGTTTCGTCCCCATTTGAACGTAAATTATGTCAAAAAGGCGTTGAGGAAACGAGTGATACATATTTATGTGTTGATCGGTCGCTGTGATGACGTCTTGTCGACAGATTTTTAAATTTCCAATAAAAATCTTCTAAATAAAATTCCAAAAAAAAAAAAAAAAATTAAATTCTATTTAACTCAATGAACTTACAGATTCATCTAATGGTATAGTAGCATCGTCATCACTACTGCTGCCATCATCATCCAACGAAGGTCCCAGGCCATTTTTCACCAAGCCAGTTCCGTTGCTCGAAACACTGTTCACCGACTCAGCGCGCACCGGACACAGTCCCGGCGGCGAACAAGACACGGACATTGTGGCATTGGCCGCCATAAACCCCGTCGCCGTCCCCGTCGTCGACGTAGACGTCGGTAAGTCCAACGGTAACTTGAAAAGGGATCCATTCTGAATCAAATGTCCACTCTTGACCGCTCTCTTGGTCGCCAACCGCACGTTTTGCGCGAAATCAGCATTGTTTTCGCTGCCCAAACCCGAACTCTGCCTTAAATATTTCTCGACAGAGTGCAGAGTCGACCCACCGATCTCGGACAAATCTCGCACGCTCTTGACGACGGCTTTGATCAAGTCGCTGGGACTTTTCCCATTGTTTTTCACGTTGTGCGGCGAGTGGGTACTGGGAGTCCTGGGCAGAGGGACCCTCGAAGGGTCCTTGTACGAGCACAGACCCTTGTTGTACACTTTGAGAACTGTTCCTTGATTGACGGCGTTCTCCAGACGTTCGATGACCACATCTTTGCTCACTTTGTGGTACTGCCTGACGGCGTTGCAAATCCTTTCGATCGAAGGTCTCTGCTTCTGGTGTTTGATCTTGCGAATCGCCTCCAACAGCCATTTGGTAAAGTTCGTGTCGGAATCTTCGTCGCGATTCGTCTCGGCCGAGGCCGCCCCGACACCACTCGTGTCATCTTCTTTCATATTTGTTGCTGCGGGATCACTTTCCTTTTTTTCCGATTTTTACTCCATGTTCAGTGTAACTCACACCGTCTTTATGCGGTTTTGAATCAGTCTCGCGATCCGACCGTAGACGGTTACTCATGCTTGACATGTGACCAACGTCCCGAATGCTTCCATGGTGGGTAACTTCCACCTAAAATTAAAATAGAAAAAAAAAATTAGGTTTTTATTTTTATTTTTATATTTTTTTTTGTTGTTTGGTGTTGATGAGTTGGATGATGTTTATTTACATTTTAAGGGTGATAAAGGTTAATCACATCTTGTTTTAATTATAATTTACTTTCTGTAATTAAATTAATCATTCGAAACCTCTTACAGTTGATGATTGTAATTTGTAATTATAATTGTTTGTAATTTATGGGGGTTTTTGTGGGATTGTGACAAAAAAAATTTGGAATAATTTACAGTTGATTTAAAATTTTAAATGTAAACAACTCGAAAAAATTTTTTTTTTTTTTTTGAAGGAGGGAAATTTTGGGGGGAAATTTGGAATTTTTGATTTTTGAATTTTTGAATTTTTTTTAAATTGAAATTTAAAAATTTGAAAAGTTTTGTGCGTAAAAGAATTTGGTTTATAAAAAATAAAAATCAAATTTAAAAAAAAAAACTTGGTTAGGTGGATGGGAAGAAGAAAAACATGAGTGTTTTTAGTGTGATAAACGCATGTTTTAGATTATAATTTGACAAAAATATGTTTATCAATTTACCTCGAGTTACTTTGTCACTAACGGTTAAAATATCTGATACAAGGTGACAACCTTCGAGCCAACAAATAAAAAGGAAAAAAAAGTAAATCTTTACAAACCCAAACATGACATAGTGATACTCGGACACGTTTTGGCAACAAACTGGGCGACAAATAAGTAAAATTCCGTGCAATCTTAGCGAAACACACTGTCAACGACTTTTGTAAAGATCAACCATTTTGTAAAAATGCAATTTGCGTTGTTGAGCTTGTCTCCAAAACAGCGTTCTTCATCCAACTCATCAAAATGGCGGACAAAGGCTTTACGAGCCGAGAGCGCATGTTTAAAGTGTAATTTCACCTCTAAATTATTAACAGCCTTACCTGGCACCATTTGAGGAACCACTATCACCCTGCAACTGCCTATTTTTATAAATGTCCGCTCGGAAAAACTGATGAATCACCGATTTTTAGTCCTAAACAACGAACAGCCGAGATCACCGACGAGGTCGGCTTTCCCTTAAACGCGGTCACGGCGAAAGATTAAAAAAATAGTCCCTCTCCTCTCGTACCAATTTTTCGATCTTCCACTCATCCACAGTGCTCTAAACACCGACAAACGATAATCCAAATGATTTTCTTTCACCGAAAAATTAAACAAATGCCTGCGAGCTTCTTCATTTAAGCAAAACACACTTTTATAACCCTAAGACTTGACAGCAAAACTAACAAAAAGACTCAATCGCTTACAAATATGGCCGCACCACCAACAACAGCTGCCGTGCCTATTAGTTGGGAGAATTTACACTTGTATCGGAAAGCGCGACTACCTTTTTATTATTTCCTCGCTGTTTTTTACGACTTAAAATTCATTCCTCAGTACAAATCGATATAAAAATTAATCTATTTTTTTATGAAATCAATAAAAAAAATGTAGAAATTTATTTTTCCTTAATTATTCGGTGTAAACCGAGCGTCGAATCTGATTAAACCTTCCATTATCTTCCGAAAGCGCGGCTCGGTTACAAAGATAAATTGCTACATACGATTCCATTGGCTTATTTAGTTGAATGAGGAAATATGATTGGTTGAGAAGGTTGCCTCATTCACTCGATAGGGCCAACTTCAGGTAGCGAAGTGAGTGACAATCAAATAAAAGCTATTTTTTCCACGTAAAATAACATTTAAAAAAAATAAATGGACAATAAAAAAACGCATCGTGAACGGAATCGAAACTCGATCGTGGAGAAAAAAAATCGAAACCAAAATAAACTTTCGTCTCCCGCTTCGCTCTAACCACGTGGTTGTTTATTATGTGTGTTAAAAGAAAGTATGGTAGATAAACGAGTGTTTTTACGATGCCAACGATAAATAATGAAACACTTAAGTGCAAATAACGTTAATCACAACATCGCGCGAGATTAAACACGAGATAAAAATGGCTATTGTAAAATATAAATTGATAACACTTGTGCGGTGATGCAATTTCGAGTGTGCTTCTGTTTTCAAAACATTAAACGATCTCATGACAGGTCTCATGAGTTTTTAAAAAAATAAAAAATAAATAAATAAAAAAGAAGCCTAATTGCACTTGATTGCGTATCTTTTCAATTCAAACAAGTCACTTATGCGAGACAAAACCAAAACAAATAAATATTTTATGTATTTTACTTCCTCCATGATCAATTTCACCATCTGGACTATTCACCTTGACACAATATTAGTCACAAAAACAATCACAAATTTATTCTCTATATTATTAAATTACACGACACAAATTCCTCACACATTACACAAAGTCACAAATTAGTCATTCATATCAATCAGATTACGTAAAAAAACATTAAATTTTTTTAAAAATAGGAAATTAATTAATTCGATTTCTTTTCAATGTGTATAAATAAACCACGTGTTAATCGATGACGTAATAAATGGTTAGCCCACGATCGCCCTCCAACGGTTGAACGAGAAGATAAACGTCAAACACTTCCTGTTGCTTCCCCCATTTATAAGCAAGTGGGGGGGGCTTAAATGCTAGTTTCCACTTCACTGAAACGAGGTTTCTCTTCCAATATCTATGCATAGAGGGGGGTGATATAATCCTTTTCAATTTAAAATGCCGTCATATTCAAAAATCTTTTGTTATAACAGAAGTATAGGAGTGGGAAGGGGTAGCCTATAAACTGCCCCTTATTAGCTTACAGGGAGGAGATGAGGGTAAATCAAGAGCAGATGGTGTCTCTAACCTATCACAATTTGTCCCCCCTGTAGCCAAATGTGTGGTAAAATTGTTTACAAAAAAAAAATGGACAATAAATAAATTTTTAAAAAAGTTGAAGAAATTAATTAATACTTTCTTTGTTTGAAAGTGGTTTACATTTCAAGGTTCTAAGGTTTTTCACACCTAATTTTTTGTGTCTGTCAGTGGGAAAGAATCAAAACTGGCTCATTAGTGCAGGTAAAATTAAGTATAATTAAAAAATGAAATTTTTTTTTTTTAGATGAAAAACAAAAATATTTTTAAATTTTTTTTTTGGAATTAATTTAAAAGTGACCCTTAAAAAATCGGTGAAAAATTAAGAAGCACTTCCTGTTTGATCTATTAGCCCTACATTTTAACACCCAGCCCACCCTTACTTTTTTTAGACAGGAAACGGGGTGTATAGTAATTTCCCTCTAACTGCAAGATGGTTTCCTTATCAAACCCAAAAACTTTACAGTCGCAGGTGACACCGAGTTGATTTAAACCCCACCTGCTGCTGAAAAACATCACATGATGTGAACTTCCCTTTGTCCACCAAAACCGGCTTCAAGAGCAGTATCCTACCACGCCCTCATTCCTTAAGATACATGTCTGAAATCCGAACCAGACGAGTGACACAAAAAAATAAATAAAAAAATTTGTCTTGATTTATGTTTGTAAATCTCAAACTCATCTATGGTCTCTTGACATCGCACACATTTTTTAATCTACGCA
The DNA here is from genome assembly GCA_034695885.1 of Geophilus flavus. Classification (NCBI taxonomy): domain Eukaryota; kingdom Metazoa; phylum Arthropoda; class Chilopoda; order Geophilomorpha; family Geophilidae; genus Geophilus; species Geophilus flavus. The sequence goes on from JAQFZO010001608.1 coordinate 9,555, forward strand.
GTGCGCACAAGGCACACTGGAGAGAAAGATGACATCTTTGCTGTATCAGCAATAAATAAATCAGTCAGCAAAAGAGTGACGTGACTAACCTCTTTTCCTGCAACATCTTATTCGAAAAACGGGTTTTAGGTTTAGGTGGGTGTATTTTGATAGTAGGGGGATAGAGTCCATTAACGTGTTAAGAAAATGGGTGAATGGGTTTGAAAAGCGGACGAGTTTTTCTTCTTTTATTAAACGAAAGAGACCAATCGAAAGCATGGCGCCTTGTTAAGACGTTCTGGTCGAGTAAATATTTCATTATTGAGTAAAATTTTAAATTATGCAGAGATAAAAATCCATTTACAACTCATAAATAAGTGATTTGCATTGAAGGAAATAATCTTTAAAGGATGTTATGCGCACAAATGTAAACAAGCAATGAAGTAATGCAGTGCGGTCGAGTCAATTACTTTGTGTTTATTAAATTACAAGAGTTGACCTTTAAAAATGTCAATAAATTCATCAACCGGCTATACGATCCTGTCGTATAAGGAAATTTAAAGTGATTAAAATATTTTTTTCCTCTCTCTCTCTTGTCTCTCTCTTTAGCTTTTATTATGTTTTCATAGTAAAAAGCATTTTTATGTTTTTTTTTAAACGTGTAATCAACGACACACCTAGACTTCTTTACGACTTAAGCTGTCTTAAATTAAAGTGACATTTACTCGAATGTGTGTGTTCGCGAGATGTTGCTTTTCTTTTCAACTTCCCAAACTGCATTTAAAACCGTTTTTTAGTGTCTAAAGGAGTAATTGTCTGCCCTACATCTGAAGAGTTGTTAAGGGGCTCGAAGGAACCCTCTAAACTTGCAACGTGACTTGAATTTCAACTAAATACCTACAAGAAATAATAAAAAAAAAGTCACTAAACAAACAGTCACCTCTTGATGATGTCAATTTCGATATTTTCAAACATGTTTTGTTTTTTTCTTTAAAATTTCTTATAAAAAATGAATAAACAACATTTTTATTGAAAAATTGGCAGCTGTTGGGGTCCTGTGGGTATGTTTTGTTGCTCATTTCGTTTCATCATCATTGTACTATTGTAGCATGACGTCAACTGCTAAGCAGCTATTCATCTGCGGGTTCTTCAGGTAGCAGCTGTCACGATCACAAACCCTAAAATTCAGTGGCAGATGGATTAGAGCTCACCTGATTAGTATTCATACAATGTGGTTTGTCCTTGACATCAACTGCATTTCTCTTTTATTTCATTTCGGGCTCAAATCTCCAATGAATTTTCCCCGAGTAAACTTTATGATGAAGTTTATTCAAGTTTCTCTCTCTCTCCACGTCTCTACAACATATCGTGCATGTATGTTTTGCTTAATCTGCTTTGTTCCCTCGATGGAGAGAGACGGAGACGGATTGGTAATGGGAAAATGAAAGGAAAAGGAAGAATTAAGCTTTAAATTTCTTTTCTTTTTAATTCTTTTTCATATTTTTTTCTCTTAATGTTATTTTTTCCTCTTTCTTATCCATTCGATCGTGAAACTTTAAGCTGCGTTTGGACCCACTTGGGGGCCAACTTCCGTTAATTGAAGCTGAAGCAAACAGTTCCCTTCTTTTCCACATCACGCGCAATTACAGTAATCTGAAAAGAAGCAGAAGAGGAGACAGTGGATCCTCAAATAAATTGATGTTTGAAAACAAATACAGGAGGGAAGAAGAAAAAAAGTGCAGTCGAGTTACGCAATCAAATTAAATGTCAATAAAAACAAGCGGGATATCGATTTTCAAAAACCCATATACGATATCCGATTTTTTTTCTCTATTGAGTCTCTTCCCTTCTGCCGAAAATCATTTTATCCAATTATGTCTCCCCCTCTAAAACCGTTATTTAAAATATTTCCATCCCCGAGTAAAGTCGAAGTGATTTATGCCCGAATTTTCCAGTTGTAATTCTCATTGTGTAGATGAGTCATTCGTGATTCCTCATTGCCTGACGTCATCATTTTCAACCCTCATATAATGGAAGGAGGGGTAATTGTGAGGATTCAATTTCTGCTTAGTTCTCGAGGGAGAGAAAAACGAGTTTGAACTGTGGCTTCTTCCATCCTCCTATTGTTTTTATCGATTAGGTCACTATATAGTGGCAATGGGCGATAATTTTCCAAGGACGCATCACATCCCAACCCAAAACAAGAGACTCCATACGACGGAATACGAAACTATATAAAAATTAAAAATTAAAAAAATTAAAAAAATGGAAAATTGTTATTAAAAAGTGATGAAAAGAATATTTTTTTCTCATTTTCTCATTACGTGCTGACCAACAACCCCCTTAAAGAGCTTCTTTTACGAGTCTTGGATCTTGACATTCTCGTGTGATCCTCCAACCTGCATAAATCAATAAACACAATTTCCCACCCACTGGTAAAAGGAATATTCGCAAATTGCCTCATTCTTTACATTCATTCGAAATGGAATGTAAAACGGGGGAAAAACACTGGGCTAAAGCAGCATCAAAGGGCAATAAATTGTAATCTTATGATAAAAGGGCCCATTAATCAAGAAAGATTTTAGCAAAAGTGCAATTGGGACTTAAAAAAATAAAAAAACAAGCACCATAGAAAAGAAATGTTAAATTTAATCAAAATTGTATATAAATAAAAAAAATACCTATTAGAAGAGAGATTATTTCGAGTAATTTGAGTTATTGCACGAGTGTCATGTATTATGCATACATTCGTGTTTGCAATTGCAAAAATACATTTTTTTAAAAAAAGATATGCGATAATTTAAGGTAAGTGTCATTAGACATCGCATGTCGTATTGCAAACACGTAGCAAACATTTCACATTTCTCCCACAATGCATTGAAAATACATGCTATTATAGACATTAGATAAGGGAGTTTTAAATTGTGTTACTCGATATAATTCACATGGATATTTGTATTCATTGTGTGTTCTGTAACTGTCAATTACACAATGTTATGAAAGTGTGACTAGAGTGTGAAAGTTTTTTTCAATTGGGTATAACCTAATTTGAATAAAAGTGATTTTATTTATTTTTTTTATTGGAATTACATAAAAAGATGATGAGAAAATGTGTGTAACTGTGTAATTTAAGTGTCGAGAGATATAAAACTGAGGTAGTGAAATAACGAGGGATTGGTTTATGGGAAAGAACGAAAGTTACACACGAAGAAGATATAACTGTTTGATTGATGACTGTTCGAGGGCAATGGAGCATCGACGGGCAAGTGACTCGTAAAAAAAAAAAGAAGAAAAAAAAAAAGGCACCAAATCCCGTTGACCCATCAATAGCAGAGAACAATCGTAAACAGACTGAGATTGGCGGTTGGAAATGATCATTACTGTTATCGCTTTGACCACTATCCACATTGGGGGTTTTGCCAAAAATGTTGTCAATGTTAGATTAGTCACATTTCAAACATTTTTTTTATTTTTCAGACATACAGTACTGTACATGGAAGCCATAAACTATGATTGACACATTAATTTTCTTGGCAACTTTACAAAAATATAAATTTATCCTTGAAGGTTTTTTTTAATGTTTAAAAAATAAAAAAAATAAAATTTTTTTTTTGTTTGTGAAACTGTGAAAACGAGGAGTGAATTGAACTTGAATTTTAATCGCAAAAATCATCGTTGAATGAATTAATTAAAATTAAAACTCATTAATAAATCACTTAATTAACACCCGGGAGATCTAATTATGATGAATGTTCTGCCTCTAAAATTTGATTAGCAATTCGAGAAACCGTAATAATTGCACTTTGCTTTATGTTCACAACATGATAAATATTAAGACAAAATTCTTTTATTATTTTTTTTTAAAAAAAAAAATCCAATTTTTCTTCAAGTGGGTCGATTAACATCATAACTTCCTCCTATGGAGCATTCACGCGTGGAGTAAGGAGGAAAGAAAACTTGAATTTTATTGTAATTTACTACATGTAAGGCGTAAATAAAAAAAAATTATAAGAAGAAAGAAAAAAAAATAATAATAAACCCACCTCTCCCTATTGGCCTACATGTGACTCCGGTGGTAGGTTTACGCTGGATGCCACCAATTGGCCTAGTTTCGTTTTGATTGCACAAGAAATCAAGCCGAGTAAATACACCCTGTTGGAGAAAACCGAGAGAAAACATCGAGAAAAAAATTATTTCCATTCATTTATTTATTTTCTAATAACAGAAAATATATTTTAAAATTAATTTTTTAATTTTATTACACATCATTCATTTTATTAATAGTATTACAATGTAATTTTCTAGTTTTGTACTTGTAGAATCCCTTTAAAAAAAAAAAAAACTAGCACGTATTTATTCCACAAATTTAAATTCTGCTGGCAAAGTACATCCATCTCGCTGTATTATCTCACTCGCTGCATAAATACCACAACGAATGCATACATCTAACGGTTTCCCTTGGACATACATCGCGAGAAATCCTATTAGGGAGATAAAAAGGAAATTATTCAATAATTTTCTTTATTTCAAAAAATCCAAAAAATAAAAAAAAATTTAAATTCAGAAATTAAAATAGTGAATTTTAAATGCACATTTTCATTTTTTATTTAACTTGAACTAGGCACGTATTAAATATTAATGCAAATTAATATTTTATAAAGCAACATGTAGAAAAATCATATTATTCATCCTAAATAAAGGTTCAATGTCAATACCCCCCTTTTTTCTGATTATTTATTAATATTTCTCTCCATTTATATGAGTAAATTGAATTAAGTCGTTGCGTTTAATGATTTTTTTCCTCTCTTTCTCTTTTTACAAAACTAAATATGGAAAAACATAACAAATAAAAAAAAAGTACTTTCGATTTTCTACTTTACGACAATCGATAGTTATCGATTATACTTTTGTGTGCTAAAAACTATGTCAATATCCAGAAAATAATTAGCGAATGCAACGAGGTATGACTCAAAACTCGCTTTTTTATATTCATTCTCAGCTTACTTCGTGGGAAATTAACAGTCGCCACATATTAGGAGATAAAAAAAAATATAAATAACTCCCCTAAGCCACTTCCTCTATTTACAAAAAAAAATAAAAAATAATTTTTTTAATTTGAAGAAGTTTTTATCACGAAAAGATAAAAACAAAGTGTTAACACCCTGATTTTTTCTCTCTCTTAAACCAGCTCGATATTTATTTGATTTGCAAACGCAGTTAAATATACCATTCAAAGAGTCGTTGTCACATTTACAAAGGATACATTTGTCTCTCGCCCACTTGCAAGAGTGAGCAACAACCTCATCTGGACGTTTTCTCCTCCTCCCTCCCGCCCAACAAATCATCAAGGCCACTGCTTACAAAAGACTTCATTTTACATCAACGTTTAACTTTAATTAACCACAGTTGTTTACTTTTTGACTTTATTTACCAAATAAAACCTAATTTTTCATCAAATGGATGTAAACACTAAATTATTAGCGGTTTTATTAATTTTTTTGGGGAGGTGGGGAGTGGAAAGG
>JAQFZO010001609.1:0-15053 GCA_034695885.1 Geophilus flavus
GTAAGACTCGGTCACGAACATCCATGTGCGGAAAATGCAGTCGGCGCACCGAACGCTACATTTCCACACAAGCTAAAACCGACTCCAGTACGTCTATGAACGCTTACATAACCAGTTACGGTGGTTCAAGACGCTGAAAAGCACGGGCGTTTACTCAAAAGGCTGACTTACCTAAAGTAGCTGCAAATCTGAGAAACTCAAGAATAACGTGTTCACGTACAAATGTCAAAATCAGTCTGGGGGCTGAACAAAAGAATGCATCCTCCTTTAAACAGTTAACTGGCCACAACCACCAGGTTCGTCAGCCAGTTCAATTCCCTTGGATGCTCTAGTGTGGCCGTCTCGTAAGACTCGGTCACGAACATCCATGTGCGGAAAATGCAGTCGGCGCACCGAACGCTACATTTCCACACAAGCTAAATTACCGACTCCAGTACGCCCGCAAACACTTACATTACCCGCTAAGGTGGTTTGGGACGCTGAAAAGCACGGGCGTTTACTCAAAAGGCTGACTTACCTAAAGTAGCTGCAAATCTGAGAAACTCGAGAATAACGTGTTCACGTAACAAATGTCAAAATCAGTCTGGGGTGAACAAAAGGATGCATCCCTACTTAAAGGGTTACCTGACCAGGGGGTCTTACGTGTACCAACGTTGCTAGGTGACGCAAATGGCAGCGCCCTCGTATGAGGGTGGTGACCTTTGCTCCTAGGCCTCGATACTTCGCGTATCGTCACAATAGGAGAAAAAAATATGAAAAATATCTCTGATTTCTAGTTTTGCCAGCGAATACGAATTCGAAACCGTGTAAATGCGATGTTTGTGAATGCGGAGAGACACCGTTTCCCATGTTTTGCAACCGTTAACGAGTCTGGAAATCTGCAACACTATCGAATTGCGCATTTAGTAAAGGAATTTTCTCGGTGTGAACTGTTACAGTAGTCGAGAATAGTGAGTTAGACTCTCTTTAAAAACAGGTAGAGGGTTTTAGAAAAGCCATTGTATTTGTCCCTGCAGGTAGGTGACAAATGGCGCTTTGCCGGTGTAATCCTCCTATTCACCAAATGTTACAATAACTAGGGGAGGAAACTGCAGCGGTGCAACGATAAACAACCGGTTACTGTAAGCTTTTCCCCATAACGACACTGTTTATACTTCGGGGTCAAATTGGTGTCGAGTTAAAATAATTTTACTTTACAGAACTCACAAAAAAATTTAATGGAAAAGAGAAAAATTCGGAATAAAAGTTGACATTAAAAGCATTTATTGCTTCTGTCATTACTCACACTAATCCTTTTAATAATAAACTAAACCGAATTCATGTGCAATCGATACTTCCTACTTTGAAACACATCCATTATCTATTTATCCACCGTCATCAAGTGGATAACAAGAGGAGGCTATTAATGGTGCATCTATCCCATTTATCCATTTACATCGGTTCTAAGCTTATATATCTTTTCGACGTACCTAATAAGACGTCTATTCATCACAAAATCCGTCCAATTACTGATAATCCAATACCGATCACTAATATTCTCAAATAACTGCCGTCATTATGTGGATGATTAAATCAAAATTACGAATTAAATGCATGTCATCAATGTTATTGCGTCGGTTTATCGACTTTTATTTTATTGTGCGTCGAGTTAAAATATACTTTTCATTGAAATTAATTAAAAGTTCTTTCTCTCAAAGTAGTACAGAAAATCAATAATTCATACTCTGGTGTTTACATTGGGTTATTACAATTTTGTGTTTGCTCGGTTAAAGTTTAAAAAGAGTTTTCTCTCTCTCTTTCTCTCATTTTAACTTTTAAAATGTTATTTTCCACAGAAACATTGTAGCTGAATTTTTTCTAATCTGACTTTCATAGCATAATACAACCAGTCTTTTATGTGTGAAATAAAAATAACTAAAAAAGGTGAATATACAAGATTTTTCGACGCAATTTAGCCAAGTCATAGAATAAATTTCCATCTTATTAATTTTTTATACTTCATTATATACCATAACACAAAAATTCATCCTATATGTGAATTCCTTCCACTCCCTAGAAAACCTCATTTTAATTTCGAGACAAACATTTAATCAATTAAGGATTAAGTTCAACCCTCATATCGAACCCAACACACACACTCACAGTCTCACACATTCACCAATACAAATAGAAATAAAAATAAATTATTCATTTACATAGATTATTTTAACCCTAACACCTTTTATTACTAAATTTTATATATTGCCATCGATATAAGACGAACCAAGACCGCATTTAAAACTTAAAATCAATAAAAACACAGCGAAGAGTGAGAATGATGTGAGAGAATAAAAAAAAATAAAAAAACACACAAACTCTCATGTGCAAAACCTTCCCTCCACTCCCTTATCTATCCATCCCTGTGGATAAGAGGTGGCAAGAAAATGTGAAGGGGGAAATTTGAGAAATAGAAAATCAATAGAGCATTCCAAGAATGTGGCCAGCGCCATAGCACCAGCTCCAGGTTTTCCCCTCTCTTCTTTCTGCTCGGTGGAGCAAGGCCCCAGTTTGTTTTGGAGGCAAAAGCAATCGGACTGACAATAATGAAGTGAAGGCGGCAAAATGGTGGATGGCTGTCAGCGCCACTAACGGCCAATTTCGGCCCCCGAAACGTGATAGAAGCCAAAGAGGCATTCGTCACTAATTAAAGGAGGGCCATGAGGTTAATTGAGCGAGCAACGAGTAATAAGTTGGGCTATGGATGAATTTAAAACACCAATTTGATACCTACCTACATAAACAACTTTTCAGTTCGGCCAAATTCAATTGACGACGACGGTGTATGTGGAAAACGGCCATTTTCATTATTCTCTACTCGTGTACATGTGTTGAAATAAAATTTCTATTGATTTATATAAGGGCTACATTTTTGATAAACGGAAATGAAAAAAGTGCAACATACAATTTTGAACAGCTGCAAATCTCAGCTTGACATGGGTCTTATGAAAAATCCTCTCTTTTGGCCTTTCCTGGTAGTATACTTTTTTCCCCAGTTTGGTACAAAAAAAATAAAACAGAGGGAAAAAAAGAAAAATATAGAGAAAAAATAGCCCCCAAAAACAAAAACAATGAAAAAATAAATAAAAAATTACTTTGTCTTATAAATTTTCCTCAAGTGAAGATTGATTTCTTTTTAAAACAGAACGGAAAAAAATAATTCGACGTTTGTTGCACATTTAAAGAAAATCGAAGAGCATTGACGATTTAAAGAGAAACTCGCAACAACACATCATTAACCGATGTGATATCACTCCAAATAAATTTAAATCCAAGTGTAAACAACTTCTAAGTTGTGTCGAACCATCTCCCACACCGAGTCTAGTGTACACCAAGACAGTATTCATCCATCTTAATTAAATTGAGACAAGATAGTGCCCATCCATGCACTCAACAGTGTCCCATTTAAACACATCTGATGGGGGAAAATTTTTGAAGGTTCACCTCGCCTCATCTCATCACTCAATGTCAATCCTCGGGCCCTCTTGCGGCAAACTCGGCCAGACACAACCCAAACCCTGTCATAGGTCATTCGTACACGGTTAAAAATAAAAAGCTGTTGATTTTTATCACTTATTTTTCAACCTTTCTCTCATTCCCGTGTTTATATAGCTACCTCTATAATAAAACTATAAATAAACTCAGCGAAATAATAATTATTAAGTAAACATACTTTCAGCAATAACCTGTTTCACCTCTTTCGTCTTCAAAAATACTTAAAGCAACTTAAAGTAAAAATCTCAGTTCACTGCATCAAAAATTCTTTAATGAGAAAATGATAAAAATTAAAAAAGTTTCAAATTAATTTTTTAAAGGAATACACTCGGACGAAAAAAAAAAAATAAGAAAAGTTTTGTGATTTCAACTTTAATTCAACTTATTTAATTATTCCGGATGAAATTTGTATGTTTAACCATTATTTTTTAATATTTCCAAACGTAAAGCAAAGATGAAAAGTGTGCAAATGTTTTCTTTAAACGATTCAATGGACATTTCCAACGTTACTTTTTAGGAGGAAGTAATTAGAATTTCTAAACAATTTCGCCAAGATATATGTGGAATATATTCTTGGTATAATTATATCTTTTTTAAAAAATTAAAAAAAAACTACTGCAGTAACTCGTAGATAAACTTTGCAGCGATTAGAACACCCAAGCGTAAAGGGTAAAAGGAAGGAAAAACATGGCATTTCTCCTCCTCTAATTGTTTCTAAACCTGAAATAAAAACAAATAATTTGTGTGACACTAATGAGAGTAAACAAAACATATTTAGCTCCATCTTAATCATTTTATCATAAACAACAAAGAGAAAGAGAGTCAGGTGGTCGCAACTCTTAACGAGTTGCAGCTCACATGGAACAATTCCCCACAATTTATTGATGGAAAGCAAAAGCCAGAGATAAGTTTTCTTCTTCCAATTAACTGCATTATGCATTCAATTAAACCTCCAAGAAAGGGCACTGCAAATGAATGGGCCTAAACTTTAATTGAAAAGGATAATTCTAAAACTCTAGATGGGCGAGAGATAAGGTCCAGAATTTATATAAGGGCACTACCAAGTACCAGTGGCTCCTTCTCGCGTCGGAATCTCCCAACCACACAGGTCCAATGAACCAAAAACCACATACCACCTGCTGAAACTTGTAAACAGTTGAATTAATTAGCATTTATTTATTACTTAATATTTTACTAACATGTCATTCATAAATTGCATGGTAAAAAAAATTTTTATTTAAAAAAATAAAAAAAAATTTTAAATATTCTTTTCAAGAAAATTCATGTTATATAACAACAGAAAATATGAAAAAAAATATACAAAAATTTCTACCTTACAATTAGTTTTATGGGTCTACAGATTGCCAACCTTCAGCAAATAATTTGGAACGTGTTGGAAGGTAGAGACAAGAGTTGGCTACATCATCATCAATCAACTGATATCATCAGATCCTGATCAGGCCTATGACCTATCGGTATCAATAGACAAAAAAAAACATCCTAATCCTACCCTTTACCCGAGTCCATTATAAGGTATTGGTGATTCCACTCACTCTACAATGACAGAGCACATAGTTAATACAGAGGAGCAGTAACCTATTGACTACAATCATTCATTGTGATTAAACCTAAAAAGGCTTTTAGACGTCCTAAGTCTTAAAAGTGGAATTTTTTTTGTTCTCTATCCCTCAACCCCCGTCACACCTACAATAATCCATCTTCATTTGACATGTAAATTCTCCAATCAAAGTCCATTCGCAATGACTACTTAATTTAGATAAATAACTCGCATTCAATGTCAATGGGATAATGGATGTGTGAAACACGATGATTAAATTGAAATTAATTTATAGACAAATCAAATTTAACTTGTCAATTTCTGACAGTGCCGAGTGTTGAAATTGAGCAATTATAAAGAGTAAATATATTTCCAAGAGATTTATTTATCCTACTTCACTTTTTTATTTTTTATTTCGCAAACAGAAAATTAATTGTGCAAGCTGCCGAGTTACACCGAAAGAGCAAACTTTGGTTTCCAGTCTTTCGTCTATGCACACAATAAACAAAAGCCATGTTCGAATGGAGGAACGATGACCTTTACCTTTACCTTTAGTATACAATTAGTGCTATTAAATTTTATGATTTAATGAAGCCCAAATTTCCATTCTCTTGTTATCTTGATGTCGGGGGTGGACGGGGGTTGGTTCTGGCACGACTCAAAAATAATAATCCCCAGGAAAAATTTCTAACTTGTTATTAACAATGCAGCATACACTTTATTATTTTAATAAAGCTGAAAATGGAATTTTTTTTTTATCACCAAATAAATACTTAAACTCAGAAAATTTTAAAAATTTCGATTTTTTTTAAAAAGAATTTTAATTTATAGTTATATTGGGTTAATAAAATATAATGAATTAAGGAAGAAAAAATAACCTTTTATTAAAATAAAAAAAGAAATGTCCATAAAAATTTACAACTTAACAACCCACAGTAAACTTTTAACACACTAAAACCTGCAAACCAAAAAAAAAAAAAATTTGAAAGAAAAAAAAATGGAGAAACTCAACTTTTATAGCAATTTACCATCTGCTCAAACTCAAGCTTCCCTTAAAAAATTTAGTTCACAAACCACCACTAGAGGCTGCACCCAAAATATAAAAAGTATGTAACAACCTTATAATTTAACCCTCGAAAAATAAAAAAAATGTAAACTTCGATCGTATTTAAAAACCAATTTACAACCCAAAAACCCTGTTATGGCCCTTAGCTAACTCATAAATTACCAACTAAATCCTCACACCTATTCGAGATAAAATTGAGCTGGTCCAAAAGAATTTATTTCCTTTTTTTTTTATTTATATTTTTTTTACCTGCAACCACCAGGTGGAGGCTCTTAGCAAAATTCCCTTGTAAAGAAGACAACCTCTCATTAATTTAATTATATTGCATTGTTTTTTATGCGCACAGTTTACATTGTTAATGATAGAAAACATTCCTGGCTGCAAAACAAACAGTTAACATCGTTTTTTTCTCCCTCCTCCTTTCATGTAGTTGCGATTTTTTGATGACAGCGAAATTCATTCTTAATTACGTTATAGTTGATGTGATTTAATTAATTGGTGATCAAATCTCAGGGTCTGATATTTTTTTTTATGTTTATACAACTTTAAATAAATCTTCTAAATTAAAAAAAATTGATTTTGAAATCAAAATACTTCGTCTCGGTTATAAATCAAGAGAAAATAAATGACGTCATTCACCAATGTGAGTGAGTCACAGCCACAATCGTTCGACAGCTGGTGATCGATAATGAAGAGTTATTGGTTTTAGGCGCGAATAGTGTGATTGCAATTTTAATTTTTTAAATTAAAAATATAAATTTATAGCCGAGGCGCTTATAGTATAGTCGCAATTTGATGAAACTCGTCATCGTTGTCATAGTTTGCGCAAGAGGATTTTCGCAGCAGCTGGGACAGAGCCAGTTGCGTTTAATTCGGTGATTATGAGCGATAAATGGCTAATGAGACGATGGCGACCAGTTGAAATTAGCATAGAAATGTTTCTCGCTTGTAAAACTCTAGCTTTAATGAAGTGCACAAATGAGACGCTCTTTTAAATCGCTGCGATAAATTTTATTACAAGGTTATCCCTATGAATAATTTCGCCCATTCCAATTCGCTATCACTACTTTTTATTTACTTTTTAATTTCAAACAAACATGTGACGCTGCGATTAACGTTTGCAGGTAATTAAATTATCTAAATAACGCAATTTCGATCAAAAAACGCCTTGTTTTGAAACCAAATTCGGGGGAATAAGCTTTCCCGCTGCTGATACCCGTGGAAGTTAATTGAAACTCGAAACGATTCCAATAAAAGACCATATTAAACACTATAATTATTCGATGCTTATTTACAAATGAAGCAACTAAAGGATTTAAAATAATTAATTTCCTACAATTTTCGTATAAATATCTTCAATAAAAATCGTGCTTTATGGCATTTTGTACCCGCACGTACGTCTGCAATGGGAAAAAATAACTTCTGATGCCATATACATTTTTCCACCCTCACAAACCTCAAAAAAAAGTAGAAAGAAAAAAAAATTCACTGCAGGAGGTCGGATGAAAAAGGAAAGGCAAGTGAACATCCAAGTGGACAGGATGAGTGATGGGCCACGAACTACCAACTGAACCTACGTAGACGTAGACAGTCTAAGAAAAATATCAAATTCTTAGGAAAATATTGAATTTTTAAGGTGTATGTACTGTTGTTTCATGTACGCGGTGAAACTTTAATTTCGTGTTGACTTTGATTCGAGTTTCAAATACGGTATGATTAATTACGCTTTAAATTTCATTCGTTAATTTATTTTTTATTTTTTTTTAAAAAAAAATGTTATTATCGAACGTGACGTGAAATGATTTATTCTTAATGTCATCGGAATAATTTTAAAAGGAGATTAAATGGATTAAAAGCTTATAATTGGCTTCAAATCGACTTTTCCAGAAGATTAAACGAAAATCAAATAGCAAATTCTCTCTTAAATCTGAATTATCATCTTAAATACCAAAAATTTAATTTTTAATGAAAAAAATAGAAAATTTTTTTATACAAAATAAACTTTACATTATTAATTTTCACATCAAAAAAAACCTCCCACAAATTCAAGCCAACATCCCAGAACAAATTCCCTTACCCGAGAAACCCAACAAAACCAAAAGAAAAAAAAAACCTCCAGCAAACAAATTGGAAAAAAAAAGTTGAGACACAACAAGAATTCCCAAAACCCCAAACCCCTAGTGGTAAAATGTTAAAAAAAGAAATTCAGCATGATCCAATGTCCCTGCAATTATTTATGGCTGACTCTTGATCTCTCCAGTGACCACGGGTGACCAAAACACAACCTCAACCCCAGCAGGGGAACGTGAAACCCCATGAAGACTTGGTCACTAGGTTAAAAGGGGTGACAACAAACATGTGACCTCACACTGACAACCACCACTGTCTAAAATGAATTGTGATTTGTTTCTACAATCAAAATTGCCGTAATTAATGGATATGGACTCAGTTGCAGGGCATTCTAAGTTTAAGTATGGATTTCGGGTCGAAACATCAACCTGCACCGTGACCACCAACCAGTAGCCATTACCTCATAATTTCACTTCAACAATTTTTTATTAACAAAAAATAAAAATTAATTTTTCTAAGTGTATATAGACATTCAAGGTTGATTTAAAGTCTTTTAACCACGTTAATTATTAATAACAACATATTTAATAGCTCACTTAACAGTTGCGCAATTAGATTTCATTAATTATTCAGGAAAAGCATTTTATTTTTCCAATTCGCACGTTGCACGTTAGTTGTATGGTAAATAACGCAAAGCTGTCAAGAAAATAAACAGCTACTAGTTTGACCATCGCGTGACAAGAGGGCGGCTTTAAAAATGTGTTGTATGATAGGTACAGTACATTTGTGGTGTTGAGATTATGCTGGTCTTGTTAATTTGATCTTGTATGCAAATTGGACTGCCATTAACGGCATTGAGGCACCATCCAGTCTTAATGAAGTATGGATTGGAAAAGACATCCACACACACGCTCAAAAGACTTGGGATTAAGGGCAAACTGAGGGCAATTGTCACAACAAATTTCACCACTAGAGGGAAAAGAAGTAATAATGGAGTGCAAATTAGACAAATTACAAATTACTTTCTTCGATTCTTTCTTCCAATTTCCTCGGGTTGAAGGTGGAAAACGAGGAAGAAATGAGGCGGAAATTCGAAAATTATTTGAAAATTAGTAATCAGAAAGAAAATTTCTATTTTTAATTTATTTTTTTTAGTACCCTGTACACGTTGTTCAATTTGTATCTTAGGGGAAAAAAACCCGTATGTGAAATACGGCTTGTGTATAGAGTGAATAAGGTGAATTCATTTCATTGCCAATATTACAACATTAGTTCTCACCACCTACGGAGCAGAATAAGGGAACTCCTAGAGAGCTTTTTATTGATCTAATAACTAAGATGGCATCAGGTGACGTCTCATGCACAACAACACACTTCCCTCCAACCATAAATCAAGACCATAAACCTTAAATAAGATGGAGCCACAATATCAACTTCAATTATTACCGTACCACACTAAAAGCGAATATTTTTCTAATAAGAAAACTCCACTTTATTTTTTTTATTAATATTTTACCTTAAAAATT
This sequence comes from Geophilus flavus, assembly GCA_034695885.1. Taxonomy (NCBI): domain Eukaryota; kingdom Metazoa; phylum Arthropoda; class Chilopoda; order Geophilomorpha; family Geophilidae; genus Geophilus; species Geophilus flavus. The sequence goes on from JAQFZO010001609.1 coordinate 9,752, forward strand.
TACCACCAATAAACTCGAGTCGTTTCAAAAACCCAAAGAAAGGAACAAGTTTTTATTTTAGTAGGAGTATTTTTTTTAAAGGGATAGTGCAACGAAAATTATAATTTTGTAGTTAAATCTGTAGATGAACTAGTAAATGGCAGTAATTATGCCCAGTTATAATTTTATGACTCACTACAAGCTTTATAATTAGTTATAAAGTCTTTTCTTCATCGATTATGAAAACTCCATTTCAAATGTGGGCGCCATTTTCGAACGTTATATGACGTCATAACACGGGTTCAAGGTTGTGTACCGCGTGTTCTAGTACAGCAACCAGAACAAATTCCCTTGAGAACTTTGCGTTTAAACAGTTTTTTGAAGTTAGAAATCAAAAAATCACAAAAACAGTGCACTACAACGCCGTTAAAACACAATTGACAACAAACGTGTTATGACGTCATAAGGTCATGTGACTGGTGACCACACTAGAAGGTCTTGGTTTTTAGCTACAATGCTTATAGTGGATTAAAAAAATTGAAAATAATTGTCAGTACTATTTTAATACTGAAGTTTCATCTGTATTCTGTATAAATTTCATGGCATTTCGTTGCACTATCCCTTTAAAGAAAAAAAAGAATAAAAACGTTGCAATACCAGTATAAGTCAAGAGAAAAACAAATACAATCCTCAAGTATCTGACCCAGATGAATCCTCACGTTGCTGCACCGATGTCGTCTTACGAGCTCTAAATTTCAAACTCTCGTTTCAGCAATAACAATTTCAGTTTCGACTTTCAACTTTGACTCAGCCCTGTATCGCTCAGCTCAAAAAAGGGGAAACAAAAAAAAAAACTATAGGGGTTAATAGAAGTAAAATAGGGGACTTTTCAATTGCATGACGCAGCAAATCTACTTGAATTATTGGTCTTCTCGTAACCTCTGCTGCTATAGTTTGCGTTTTGAATTTGTTGTCTTGAAAAATCAATTTATCAGTTTTCAACTTGAAGGATTCTTTTCCTTCCCCAACCCTCGATATAAGCCTCATACCCAATAGACTGTGCACTCTTTTTTTGTTATTTACTTCAAAAAACATTAGATTCATCCAATCTTTGAAAAGTAAACATCTTTTTGATGTCACAGGAGCCCGTGCCTCATAATATGCACACTTAGATGAACTCAAGATCAGAACATCTTTGTTTACTTGCGCATTTCTTGCTTCGTGTTTGTATACATCAAAAGTTGATTGTGTTTTTATTTTTTCTACAATTTAAGACTCGGGTTAATTGTAACCAGACAAGTTATAGGGCAAAGGGTTAATACCAACAAACAACGTGTGTGTTGGTGTGTGTGTGCATAAAACAAGAAACCACAATAAAATCTCGTTGAAGAAGAAGAAGAAGTTATACAGGTTTGGTTGGTTAAAGCTGACATTGTGGTTAAACAAGACGGCAGTTGGTGGGGAAGGAAAAATTCATATTCAAGAAAGAAGAAATCTTTAATAGACAGTGGTGCTTTTGATGTAATAAAAGTAGGAAAGCAGCCCATGTCGTAAAGCAAGTCGTAAAAAGACATGGGACTTACCTTGCTGCACTGAGGGTGTCTTGCTTCATAAAATTACCACTTACCTAGACAACAGAGAAAATGCAATTAAAATCCACAACATTTCTGCCAAGGTGAAACGCATTATTTTAATTTGATGTGACATAGTTTATAACGAGAAAAATTTCGGCTTTTCTAAACATAACAAACTGTCTTATTCAAGTTATGAGTTTTTTTTTATTTATATTTTTTTCGCTTGTTTTTAATGACTGGTTTTTATAACTTTTCATCAAGATGATATTTATGGAATTATATTTAAGGGTTTAAGAGAATTTTTCTCCATTTGTCTCATTAGGTGACTGATTTTATTATAATATAAAAAACGGAAAAGGTTTTTTTCTATCTCATGTTTATGAGAAAGTTGTTAAGTTAGAAACAAGTTTATTATAAGCATTTACGTTTTTTAATATCACAGGAAACAATTTCTGTTGGTAACTTGTGCCAACAAACATGCTCTTGGCAGTCATCCAATGTTTCGACTATTCCAAAAGCTACATTTCACCATTAATACACTGTTTCAAGAGGACTTTATAAATTTCTACTGTGTCCATTGCATATAAATAGAAAAAAATAAAAATCCAGAATTGTCACAGCTTAATGCATATTTTATGAATTTATACTTTCACTTCAAAATCCCACAAATTTTCCAAGTGATTTTTTTAAAATATAAAATAATGAAAAATTGCAAATTTAAAAGACTTTGTAGAAACTACAAACATATTGATTGTTCCACTCACGTTCAAATTTCAAAAGCAGAAATTCCTTGTTCAATCAATCTAAAGTCAAAAAATTCTTTTTCCTACAGATTGAGGAAAGAAAGAAAGATAGTGTAGAGGCACAACACCTGAGTCTCATATCAAGATTTTATTTTTATTAAACATCTTCTACCCAAACCCCAAGACATGAGATTTGGTTCATGAAGCAAAACCCCACACAGAATCATCAAGAGCGAGCAACTGGACACAGATGGTGTTAATAACAGTTGAAGGAAATGAAAGAAGCCATGAAATGCTGGGGGCCTAAAGCAAGCATCTATTGATTTTGCAAGCTTAATAGCAATTAACACAGAGACTGTAACCAAAAAAGAGAAGTAGCACGCATCTAAAAATCCAGTCTCCTTCTTCCTATTAGGTAATTGCTTATTTTATGATCTTGCCAGCAGGGGATTGCTAGGTGCAGGCTGTGTATCTGGTCCTAATGACAAATCACAGTCTCCCTGTTAAGTCCACCTAGTTACCAATCACAATACACCATTAGTGAACGGCAATTACGCCTTAATTACACTCTTACCATACCATCAGTATTTTTTGTTGGGCCACTTTTTACTAAATACCCTAAAGCTTTTTAAAAAGACGTTTGAGTGATTCTAGGTTTAACTCCTCACTGAACATCAATCCATTAATTCAGAGGGTTATAAGGTAAAAGGCAGATGGCAAATATGCAGTCATGTTAGTCATGGGAAAAATTGAAGTTGGAGATAAAAAAAGATAACGATGCAGTAAAACCTCGTTAATTTCAACTCTAAGGATGGGAATTTGTTCGAATTAAGCAGGTATGCGAACTCAACTAAAAATGGCTTTGCATACATTTATGTAAAGTTTGCAAAAATATTTTTTGTGAAATTCTTGATGCAAATTACAACATAAACTGTACGAAATTCATGCAAAATTATCACCAATTTTTATGCGGTATCATTCTTGGAAAACTTAATTTATCAAAACGTTTTGCATAAAAGTTGTATTGTACACAATATATGTTATAAAAATTTAAAATGCATTATTATTATTGCATAATTTTTTTCTGAAAAGAATTTACTAGAAAAAACCATTGAAAAACTGAAACAAACGTGTGTTTTGTGTTTTAGGCGTCACGTACTCTCATTAATTCTCAGTTTTATGAGTAAGTGGACGTCTAAAACAAAAAACAACCGAAACAATAATTTGTTTTAGCTTTTGAATGCAGCTATTGAAATAACTACTGTAAAATCAGGGAAACAAAAGTATGCAATAATGTTAGACAATTGTAGTAACAAAACATTACACAATTTCAAACTTCTCCATTCAAATGTTAAAACAAACTCGTGTTATAGTCGAGTATTGAATTTTAAACGTCACCTATTGTCATTGAAATCCATTTTAATGAGAATAAGTGAGTCTAAACTCAAAACTAAACTTTGTTTTTATATTTGGAATGTACTTACTGAAATTACGCAATAATTCGAATCATCCAATGTTTTCAGCCAACCAAATTCAAAAAATTTGTTCGATTTATCCGGAATTGAATTAGCCAAGTTTTACTGCGTGGGAACTTGAAATATCTTCCAAAGAACTTTTAGATAAGTTTGAAAACACACATTCTACTAAGGAAAAAAAAAAATTGTAAAAATACTAAAGGCTAAAATAAAGTTTTATCTTTAAAAAAAATGTACTTCGTAACTTTTTTGGCCAACCGAAACAACTTTTTTGGCCAATCGAAACAACTTTGTCAACCGATGAAAACTCGATTTCCATTCGATTAATCAATCGATTAATCGATTAAAATATCGTGATTAATCGATCAAAAATTTTAATCGATTGCCAGCCCTAGTTTTTTATGAAACATCACTAGCCAACCCAGGTCAAAATTAACCCAAATTTTTTTTTTTAATTTCATATTCAAATTATATGAAGAGTTTAAAGAATATACAAATAGGTTAGACTCATTTTCTGATGGTTTTAATATTTTAAAATACCGTAATTTTTTTCTCTGAGCTGAGTCAAAAAAGACCCAGTTTGGTCGTAGGAAGGTTAAGGGCCTTCATTAGAAGTTCGAGTTTTTTTATCACCACTTGTAGTATTATTTTTTGGTACGAAAATGCCTGTGTCCCAATTTGAATTTTGGCACTATCCTCTCCCGCCGGTGACCTTAGCCTCCATCCTGGTCCTCCATGCTTTACGAGAGTCGATAAAATGATAGGGCACCGGCTGGGGACGTTCGGGAAATTATATGAGTTCTATTTCATTTAATCAATTTTTTATTTTATTTTTATTACCATGTATTAATCTGATATTATGCTATGTATCAATTTGATATTATATTACTGTATGTATTGACTTTCTCTATTGTATTTTATGTAATATGAGTCTCAATGACATAAGAGTCGGTTAAGAGAAAGAGAGTAGAAAGTTAGTTGAATAGAGCTTTTTGAAAGGAAAAGACACGTTTTTCTCACAAAAAAACCCTTGTGCCCCAGCTGCTGCACCGACTTTACCAAAAACAACGTCATTAAAAATCTAAAAAAAAACCCTCTCACTCGTCAAGCGTGCAGAGACTGTTCCGAAGAGTGTACGGAGGTGTGTATGGTATAAGCAAGTCCCTCACAAGCCATGCGACACTTCGGGCAGTGCACAAATGCCTTTGCACCGCTTAGGGTAGACGCTCCAAATTCCTTGGTGCAGTCACATCAAGCATGTAAGCCCGGTTGTGGCATCATGATCACGCACTGAGCCCTTGAAAACCTTTAGGTCTGAGAAAATACTTGAAACTGATTCAGAAATGCAAACCTCTTCACTTACTACTACAGTAGCCTAGACTTTAAGAAATGGATTTTGAATTGCAGTTAAAAATTTTTTGAGATTGTTTTTGATTGTTTTCATAATTCTTTTTTTTTACTGGTATAGTTATTGCTGGAAAATAGTTCGTATTTGTTAGATGCAACTTTGGTTGGCGAGAACGGGCGCACC
>JAQFZO010001610.1:0-15043 GCA_034695885.1 Geophilus flavus
CGATGCAAAAACTCGTGAGTTAATACCTTTTATCCCATTAAAACACCTAATTAAAATATTCAAACCCAATTCCAGGTCGTAAATGTGGAATTAAGAACCAAAAAGTATCGATTGAAATGCAAGAAAACTCGTTTAAACGACATTACGCTTAATTTTAATGGAAAAATCGAATTACCCGTGAGTATCACTCGTATAAAACCCTCAAAAAACGTATAAAATCACCAGAAAAGTAACCGAAGAGTAGAAAACAGTTGAAAAATGAATTCTCCATGTGTCTACGTGTGTATTTTAGTAGAAAACTCGTTTAAACGACATTTCGTTTAATTTTTATGAAAAAAATGGAATTAACGTGAGTATTACACGTATAAACCCATCAAAAAACGTGAAAAAACCGTAGAAAAGTAACCGGAGACGTAGAAAAGAGGGTAAAAAAAGAATTCTCCGTGTGTCTACGTGTGTGTTTTAGTGTCGGATGCTGTATTCTCGTCGTGAATGAAAAGTTGCGAGAGTATATTGAGCTAGCGTTGGTCGGGGTGTTGGTGTTGGGCTATGATATATTCACCTGGCGCGTGAGAGAAATTGCTCGAGTAAATTCCCCAGCCGAGACTTGGGTTCGCATACGTAAGTAAGACGAAGCGAACAGAATTTCCATCGTTCGGTCGTCGCAGGAAAAATCACTTTGGGAGTTTTGCAAAGGAAGACGTTTTGTGCACGTTGCGTTCTAGACTGGTGGGATAAAGTCATCCAGGTTGGCGAAACGCCAACGTCTCTTGGTATTTGCATTATTGTTATTGATAGCTGAGTTTTCATGTCAGCGAAGAGAGAGAAATCACGGGGAAGGACTGTGTGTGAAAAATGCTGTTTGTTATATGAAAAACGTTAAGTTTTTTCAGATTTTCCATTCAAAGTTGGTGTTTTTCGTGGTTAATTTGTTTAAAAGTGATTGTTGAGAAGTGTTGGAGAATTTTTTTTGGTTGTGACAATGAGTTTTATGCAGTGTGGGATAATAAAATTTCAATCTTGAAAAAAAAATGTTCAAAAATTCTTTGTTCTTGCAATCTGATTGAAGTGATAAAAAAATTGTTGAAAAATGTATTTTTGAACAATTTTTCAACAATGTTTTTTTTTAACAAATTTTCAACAATGTTTTTATTTGAACAATTTTTCAACAATGTTTCAGCAATGTTACTTTTCAACAATGTTATTTTTTGAACAATTTTTCAACAATGTTTTTTTCAAAGAATTTTTCAACAATGTTTTTTTGGAAGAATTTTTCAACAATGTTTTTTTTTTTAATAATAAATAAATTGTCCAATAATGGTCCAAATAAATTGTTCGTTATATGGAGCAATTCGTTATATCAGAGTTCGCTAAATCGAGTTTCGACCTGTATCATCACTATACTGTCCAATGTGTGCAAAGCATTAACAGACGAACAACAATGCAATTTTTTATTTAATGTTTATAGGAAAAACAGTTTTTTAAAAACAAGAGAAGAACATTAATCGAAGACTGGAACACTAAAACCGTAATTGAAATTCAGCAATATCCCCGTTGTCCACCGGGATGAAACATGATTTATACCTGAATAAACAATCGTATAAATTATATCCGTAAATTGACAGCTACACGGATTTTAATGTATGGTTTGCACACGCGCAGAATGGCACATACACAAAACTAGAAATTTCACACACCCACCAGATTCACACGACTTTGCTTGGGCCTATCTAGACGATATCGTAATTTTGTTAAAGGGTCCAAGGGCTGTAGGGGTCATCGCAAAATCGGTCAAAATTGAAAAATTGAAAAATTCACTCCCCTATTGGTTCCGCATGCCGGATTATGAGATAAATAGAAAAGTGAAAGTCACCCGATGATGCGGATTTGTGATTTACTGGTGATTTAAAAACTAATCCCCCTGGACGCTCCCATTGTTGGAGTTGATGCAGCATATGAAACTTTCAACTCATCAAATTTACAAGTTTTCAGTTGATAATTTGAGTTAAGTTATTGGTGAGGATAATCAACCAAACCTACATTGTATAGCAACAATGTGTCTCCAAGTTCCATATACTACAACAATGCCTATTTTGTGTGCTCTAAGAAATGGATTTTGAATTGCAGTTAAATATATTGTATTAGAAGCCCTTTTAGATAGAAGCCCTCAATAAGCGCAACCGTTAATCGCTGTTTTTAGGTTCCGATGTAAAATTTTGAATTTTGGTGGAATACAATTTTTCATTCAATTTCTATGTTTCTAGGGTAAGGAATGGTATCATCTTGCTAAACATAGTCATGTGTTAAACACAGGAATCATTTACTAAACATTGAGAAAACTGCAGGGAAAAAACTGAGCGTGCTTTACTTTTTGAAGCGCTTGAGTTTGCTGAGGACCTCCATCTTGATTTTGAACAATGGACACAAATACACATAAAAATCAAAGAAATTTGAGGCATAAAACAAGATGGAAGCCCCCAGCAAGCGCAAGCATTAACCGTTGTTAAAAACTATATCTTTATACACAACATCAACAACAACAACAATGACGCAAGGCTTGTCATGCAGTGCCATTGTCAGGAGGAGGGTTGCCGGAGTCGTCGCCAACATTTTGTATTCAGGTTGCAACACTCCTGTTTAACCCGAGTCGGAGCTTTGGATTTGCTACGTTGAATGCAGCCGGCTCAACACCAGCCAAGTGTGATTTGCATTCTGATTGGTGGACCCCACTGGGATCTCTGGGCTCTCTCTTCCTCCCACACCACGAAATAGAGACCGGGGTGTCATAGACTCGTGCCCTCGAGGATCTGTTTATGAAGGAAAAAGAAAAAAATGAGTGTCCCATGAAATGTCCAATCAGAGTCGGTTGAAATTTTTTTTATTTTTTTATCTTTAAATTTCTAATTACCCAAGAGGCTTTTTCACATAAATGTTAATCTACTTTTCATCCAGGTGTAATTATCCTATGATTTATACGAGGCCTTGGGATTTTTTTTTCTTTTGCCTTCTGGTTTCTTGATTTCTTATTGGTTGGTTGAGGAAGATTTTCCTCGTATTTGTTTAATTGATGTTAAATCCTTTTCTCTTCTTCGGGTAATTAAGAGTTGGCAGTGAATTACCATGCGGGGTTTTGTCTTACTGATGCCATGCGTGCGAAAGGTGCAGTCGTGCGACGATGAAAATAGAGGGAAAAAATGGCGTTGATGTGGTGTCGGTGATCGAGGAAGTGCGAGGAAGATGCGAGGCACGATTATGTTTGGGCTTTATTTCGATGATATCGTAATAAAGGGGGAAATTACAAATATCCACTATCGATGTTTTCCGATATTTTGATCAGTTGGTGGACTTTGGAGGGAAGATAGTCATGCGACTTTGCTTGGGCTTATTTGGATGATATCGTAATAAAGTGGGAATATTCAAACTTTTGCTCTTGCGGTTTTTCAATTTTTTGATCTCTGGTACCTATATTCAAAAAGTTATCGATGAAATTTTCAAAATCTATGATTTTCTTAGAGATTTTCCTATTTTGCAAAGATTTTTGAATCCACCCTTGAAAAATTTCCAATTTTCCACTCCAATACTGATTTTTGGATCACTGGAAGTCAAACTGAATGTGTCATGTGATCAAACAATTACACATGGACTTATTTGGACAATATTGTTATATAGCAAGTGGAAATTTAAAACACCCACTGTCATCAATTCCAATTTTTCTATCGGTGGATGCACTCGGGAAGACGCAATGCAAGATTTTGCTTGGGCTTATTTGGATGATATCGTAACGAGTGGAAATTCCAAACACCCACTCTCCATCGATTCCAATTTTCAGATCGCTGTACCTTCTCAGAAAAGATGCATTGCACAACTTTGCTTGGGCCTACCTAGATGATATCGTAACAAACGTGGAAAATTCGTCCATCTACTCTCTCCGACGACTCCATCGTTTCGATCCCCAGACTCGCGGGATGAGAAGTGGCAGCAAACGGATTCTCGGCGAGCCTCGGGAGAGATGCCAAGTGGCACGCGCGTACACAACACCGTCGCCGCTCGCCAAACAAAAGCCATTTCCCACGCACGGATCGAATGTCAATTCTCCTTTCCCGTCGAACCTTCTCTCGCTGGCCTGCTGCCCAGAAGCCGCCACTCTCATTCCATCCCACCCACTCCCTCACTCCGGACCCGCGCTGAATACCCGATCGAGCCCAATGGCCACCCTACCCTAGTCAGCCATCGCTATCAATTGCAGTCCACTCAGAAGTGGACTCGACGAAATCTACGCGGGGCCCTGTTGCAATCAACCTGATGATTGCTCTTATCGTCGTCTTGTTCGATCAGAATTAGGAACGGGGGGCGGCTGTCAGGAGGGGGGGGGCAGATGACCCCTGCGGTCAACCGAAGAGACAGCGGCTTTTCGGGCGCTTGTAATTTCAGCGTCGGGGTTTTCAGAGGATAGGGGGCGCTGGTTTGCTGCTTGTTACTGCTTGCTGCTTACTGAACGTGGTAGTCACGTCACGTCTCTGGCATTAGGGGTCAGGGAGGAATTGAAGTGAATAGCAATGCAGATGGGTACATTCTTGGCCTTTTGTATTTGTTGTCGGCGAGAAATGCGGAAAATGCGTTAGCGAGTTTTTAATGGAGGTTAAAGGATGGAATTTCGCTCGTGCGCTGATGAAATTCTTGAGAAGAGATGGGGAGATGCCGAGGATGAGTCGCCAGGTGCGGGCGGATGGGGATCGGGAGGCGGCGGTGCGGGTCGACGGTTTCGACGGGTTTCGACGCGGCTGTTGGGTTGTTTGACGGTGGCGGAAATGGGCCGTAGCCAGTCAATGGGGGGTGGATGAAGGAAGGAGTAAGAGGTTGGGTGATGGGTGTTGTGGGGGGTTGGGAGGGGGGTTTGGAGTTTTGTGTTGTGGTGGTTAAAGAGGTAGAGACGTGATGAAATGTGGTGGGGTTTAGTGGACTGGGTTTGTTGGTTTTTTTATTGTATTTGGGTTATGAGGTTTTGGATGGGTTTTTGAAGTGGGGATGAATGTGTGGAAGTGATGTTGTGATTGTTGTGAAGCAGGTGAATTGAAGTTGTGAATCTTATGAATCTCTTGGAAATTATGTGAATTGAAATTGTGAATCTTGTAAATTTTTTGGGAATCAGAGAAATGGAAATAATAAATCTTATGAATCAGGTGAATTGATTGTGAATCCCTTGTGAATCAGGTGACTTGAAGTTGTGAATCTCTTGTGAATCAGGTGACTTGAAGTTGTGAATCTCTTGTGAATCAGATGACTTGAAGTTGTGAATCCCTTGTGAATCAGGTGACTTGAAGTTGTGAATTTTGTGAATCTCGTGAATCATGACTTGTGCTTGTGAATCTCTTGGAAATAGGTGAATTGAAATTGTGAATCTTGTAAATCTCTTGGGAATCAGGAGGATTGAGATGTAAATCTGGGAAATTTATTTTGATTTTTGAGATTTATAATATTTTAAAATTCTGAGTAAATCTTTTGAATCCTGTTTAGAATTTTTATAACTTTCTTGAATCACACTTGAGTATTAGATTTACAATTTTGATTCAGGTGAAATTTTTAAATTTAACTGGATTAAAGAGATTTACACGAAATTTAATCTGTATTTTGCCGATTTGTGAAATTTGAGATTTACAAAATTAAAAATCTCTCAAAACACAATTTTTTAATTTTCCTAATTAAAAAATCCAAAACCACCTAAAAATCTCTAAAACAAATCACAAAAAATCACTTTAATAATCGCAATCAAATTCCAAGATTCAAAACAAATCCCAACTCCCAAAAAAATCACAACCCAAAACCTAATAAACAACATCCAACCCTCCCCAATTCCATCCCATCCCATCCCATCATCACAATGACATCTTCAAAAAAAAAATAAAAAACCCCAAAAAAACATCAATACACAATGATTATCTGAAATTATCCCTCAGAAAACAAGCAAACCCTCTGCAATCTGCCACTGTTTAATCATAACACCCGAGCCTCGTGTGTATCACACAAGATAAATACATTTAACAAGCCGATTCTCACTTTCTCGCAAACCTATATTTAACACTGTCCTCTTGCGTGCCATCCTGAGAAATGGCTCTACAAACACCCTGTGATTACCACTACTTTCCAATGGTTAGACCCTGTGTGAAACTACTGCTAAATGCCTGTGATTCACACACAAAATTCCCCCATTTTACTACACTAAATCTTTTTTAATACGCAGCATTGTCTTCTACGAAATCAACACCGAAAAAGAAAAAAATTGAAAATAAAAAATCCCACAGACAAAAAGATTGGATGGATGAAATCATGTGATGGCGATGAAAATTCAACCGAATCCTCGGACTGTGTCTTGGAATTTTATTGATAAAGATCGTTTGGTAGACCCGAATGATTCATCGCTCGCTTTCGACTGACAGTACCGGTAGTGAGTCGATTCCGGAACGTATGGAAGTTTGGCGTTGATGGCATGACCTGAAGTTATGTCGCCGGATTCGGAATAAAAATGAAATAAAATAATTTTCCCAATACCCTATTGGCCTGATGAAGTCACGTGATGTCAATGAAAATTCAACCGAATCCTCAGACTGTGTCTTGGAATTTTATCGATAAAGATTGTTCGGTAGACTGGAATCTTTCAAAACCAGGATTAGCATTTTTTGGTGAACCGAATTTCGGTGACTTCTTGTTCAGTAGACTCATACGACTTCTGTTTTCCAGGCTCACCCTGGTGGTAGATCACGAATTCTCAATCCCTAAACATTAATTTTGTATTTGTTTTTGGGATATTGCATTCCGGAAAAAAATCACCAACTCCCTAATAAATTATATAAATCATCATAACTTTTTTCCCATTATAAAATTCCATGTAATAAATCAAGAAAATAAGAAAATTTGAAAAATTTTCATTTTTTTCCATCCATAACTGAAATTTTTTTTTTTATTTTTATTTTTTAAAAAAAAAACCAAGTGAAAAAAATTCAGTTTAATTAATAGTCCTGTATGGAGCCTATTAAGGTACCAACAAGTGGTCATGATATAGTATAAATGTCATCCGGAGTAAATAAATAATGCGGCCGACATTTTTCTTTGAGTTGATGAAAAAAATAAAAACCAGTTTTCCATTTTTTTTTCTTTTGTGTCAGTGTTTTGAGTCTGTGGGTGGCACTGTCCGTCCTTGGTCTCGTCGACGTCAGCAATCTGTCTTGGGATGTCTTTCAAAGTGGGCCCACTGGCAAAACATGGCGTGTAAACTCCGTCGGGTTCCCGTGTTCGGCGGCTCCTGCAGTGTCGCCACGGATTTTTCGTCGGGTGTCCAACCGGGTGTCTGGTTTTTTTTTTCCTGGGAAGGAAGGGTTGTGTAGATTTTCTTGGTGATGAATTGGTTTTTGTTGGATGAAATATAATTCGCTGTTTGTAAGCTTGCAGGTGGTGTCAATTTGTCTGCCAGAGAGTCAGACCGGTCACGGTTGGGACAACGAGTTCTAGATAGAAGTATCATTGGATCATTACTAGAACGCATCAATTTCAACGTCGTAATTTCCCATTTCCGGGTTTTCGAATAACAGATACCCACACCCAAATGTGAAATTTGAAATTCCCTATGTTCGTTTGTTGAACAAAAGTGTTAACTTTGACAGGGATGCCCAAATAACCGTCTTCGATGAGGTCCCGGCTGTCGATTTATGCGCAGCTACAAGTACGCATTGTGGGTGTATTCAAATAACTTTAAAGCCATTCATAATAATTGAGTGAATAAAAGATTTTGCAACATTTTTTCTCTTAATTTATTCACTTTTGGCTTCAATAAAATGTAGTGGAAGGAACATTTGACTTGACCTTTTAAGGGATGTTGTTCTGCCTTATCTTGATGGTTAATGTCAGCTTTATTTGTAGCATTTCTAATGAATGGTGATAGTCAGAAGTTTTTAATTCCAATTCTCCCTTTTTTATTTCCACAACTTCTCATGTTTATTGTGTTTATTAGTCAGTTGTAAAGGTCAGGGAAAAAATGTAATTAATTTCACTAGTTTAAAAAAAATTCATAAAGTAGTTAGAGTTGTTAGTTGTTGCTGGCACATAACATAGTTTGCGATGTGGAAGAAATCGATGACATAATGGATGGTCGTGTTTGGATGTATAGTTTATTGCCACAAGCAGCAGCATGGCCATACATGACATGTCACAAGCACGGTGGTCAGTGTAAGTGACAACCGATTCTTCTACACTGTATCATTAATCCATGTAAACCATTCGATGTTGTTCGGTGTATGGAGTCGTGGCGGGTGGACGGCTTCGTTGATGGAGAATTAGCGGAACGGTGAAAAAGCCGCGCGGGTTTTGGAGTTTTTTAATTTTGTGATAATTCAAAGTTGTGAAAAGTAGAAATCTGTGACAATCTTTAACCGAGCATTGTTGTGATGGATGCAGCTGATGTCGCCGCATTCTTGTGTGAGCCTCTTGACAGGACAAACATGTTTCCGGCTTTTTCTTTCGTGACATCTTAACGTTTAATGCTGTAGTATGACTTTTTGTTATGAACGCATAAACTCCTTATGTTGAATTGTGTTATTATTAAGTTTGAATTCAATAACATTGTTAAAACACATGAAATCATTGTTAAAACGCATGAAATCATTGTTAAAACGCATGAAATTATTGTTAAAACACATGAAATCATTGTTAGAACATATGAAATCATTGTTAAAACACACGATACCATTAATAACACAAGTGAGATTATTGTTAGAATGGTCAAAGACTCAAAACCATTGTTGAAAAGCAAATGCGACAAGACATTCGAAACAAGCATATTTACATACAATGGTATAAACTGTTTTAACAATGATTTTATGGCTTTTAACAATGGTATAAACTGTTTTAACAATGATTTTATGGGTTTTAACAATGGAATAAACTGTTTTAACAATGATTTTATGGGTTCGAACAATGGTATCAACTATTTTAACAATGATTTTATAAGTTTTAACAATGATTTCATAAGTTTTAACAATGATTTTATGGGTTTTAACAATTATTTTTTGGTTTTTAACAATGATAACAAGTAACCGATGAATACGCATGTTGTTAGTAATTACCACCATTACCGTTCACCTCCTAAAATGTCTTCTGTGTTCACTCAATCCACCATCATAAAACAACAATGCAAACCTATTGTTACAATCAGAACCCAACAATATCCATCATCCCCTTCCACATTTTGACATTTCGCAATACCGAATACATATTCCCCCAAATTCCAATCTTTTCGCATTCTCCGACGAAAACTTTTTTCCTTCCCCGAAAGAAGTTTTCAATCACCTTTTTGCAGTTGCAAAATAAACAAAAGACACTGTAGGGAGATGTTAGGTGTGACACAATTGTCTACAACTATTTTTTTTGCTCAGGAGCAAGCGACATCATCTGGGGAAAAATGTGACATTTCAACAGTGGCAACTCCATTTTACAACTAGATTAAATCCATACCGACATGCATCTGCAGGGACTTGGTTGAGATTGAAACGAATCTGCAAAGAAAGTGAAAAAAAAGAGATTGAAGCCATTAAAAATTAATCCCATGTATACATTGTTACAGTAGGGAATAATATGTCTTGTATGGCAGTGGGTGTACATTCCAACAACTCATTTTTTTCTTGCTTTTTCTATTGTTTACTGCATTTTTTATGGGGTTTGAGACTTGTAATGTAATAATAAAAGTTTGTTTTATGTTTTTCCAGGTATTTGAAATCAATAAAAGGATTGTTCTGGCAGATGAAGAAGTTAACTGATATTTTTTGTAATAAGGTAGGATATTTTTCTTTTGTTATGGAGGGAAACTAGGTGATAACATTGTTAAAATACATGATATTATTGTTAAAATACATGATATCATTGCTAAAATACATGATATCATTGTTAAAATACATGATATTATTGTTAAAATACTTAATACCATTGGTAAAATACTTGTTACCATTGTTAAAAGACTTGATATCATTGTTAAAACACTTGTTATCATTGTTATGCAAGTGAAATCATTGTTAGATTGGTCAAAACCATTGTTAAATAGCAAAAACAATTGTTTAAACAAGTGAAATAATGAAACCAGTTCCATTTTTCTACACAAGTTTCATCATAATAACACATTGTGAAAACACTTGATACCATTGTTAAAACTCATGATACTATTGTTAAAATTGGTGATGCCATTGTGAAAATTCATGATACCATTATTAAAATGCATGATATCATTGTTAAAATGCATATCATTGTTAAATAAGTGAAATCATTGTTAGAATGGCCATAACCATTGTTGAAAAGCAAAAACAATTGTTACAACTTGTGATGTGATGAAAATATGTAGGAAAATGGAACTCAAGTTTCATTATTTCTCTTGTTTTAACAATTTTTTTGCCTTTCAATAATGGTTTTGACCATTCTAACAATGCTTTCACTTGTTTAACAATGATATCAAGTGTTTGACCAATGATATCAAGTCTTTTAACAATGGTAACAAGTATTTTAACAATGGTATTAAGTATTTTAACAATGATATCTCGTATTTTAACAATGATATCTCATATTTTAACAATGATATCTCGTATTTTAACAATGATTTTATGGGTTTTAACAATGAAATCATGTGCTTTAACAATGAATTTACTTGTTTATTAGGTTTTAACAGTTATCTCACTCATATTTCCAATGATTTGATGTGTTTTTCAACAATTCTTTTTATAATTTCTATTTTTCCATCATTTTTACTTGTTTTTTTCCCTATACATTTTTATTTTTATTTTGTTTTCTTGTTGGGCAACAATTTTTCTTGCTGTCAGATAATAAGGGGGTCCTGGAGGACTAATTTAGGATGAATTACAACCCCTACTGACCTTGGCATGTGGGCAAAAACTGTGTCTATATCTCCTCACTTATAAACAAGGATGAGACCAATTAATCTAAGGAGGGATGAGGCCTTTGATAAGAACCTGGGCTTAACAAATGTCAAAATTGATGAGCAAAAATTTAAAAAAAAAACATTTCTTACATCTTTTATTTATTTTTTGCCTTAAATGCGTGATACAATTTATCTTATTGACCAAAGGCAAGAAAATGAGGGAAGAAGAAGTGGTAGGGAGGGTCTAGAATCGAATTAATGATGATGATGAAGAGTGAAGGATGTCTTACAAGTTCATGACACCTGCATCTGGTGAAGTTTCATAAAGATTAATGTGGTGAGGGATTTTTTTTTCACTCACAGGGGGTCTTTAAGGTTGGGTTTTGGAATAAAAATATAAAATGTGTTGATTATAACTTATTACTGAGGGTATGAAAAAAAATTTTAAATTTTTAAATGAATTAATATATTAATATATTAAATTTTTAAGGGAGTGAAAGAATTAAATGTTGAAATCAGATGGTTAATTTATGGGAATTCATTATTTAGTATTGTTGGCATTGTTGTAAGTTTTTTTGGAGATGTTCTGCTGATTGGTCTAGGAACTGCGAAAGTTGTTCGATGTTTTTTTGTTAGGTATAAGATTGTTGCTTGATTAATTCTAGCATTTGGTTAAGGCCTTGCATCTTTATTTCATTTAATAGTCCTGTTTTGAGGCTAAAACCCTTGATTGATTGATTTTTAATCAGGTTGTAATGGAGGAGTAGAAGAATTTAGAATGACATTTAGTTATTTGTTTTATAAATATCTAGTCAATTTATTTAATTATCAACTGGTTGTGGTTGTGGAAATCGGTGAAATCGAAGAAAGATTGAACGCACCTATAAAGTTTTCTCCTGATCATCCGGTAATTGTTGGAGGCAGCTGGTGATGAGATTTGCACTTATAAACCGGTTCGAAAACTAATTCCGGAGTCATAAGTTTATTCCTGTTATATGGAAAGGCTTCGTTGCCGGTAGCTTTATCGGGTGAGATTTTTTGCATGTTGTGCATTATTTCATAATTCATGGGTTTTAACAATGATTTCATGTGTTTTAACAATGATTTCGTGTGTTTTAACAATGATTTCGTGTGTTTTAACAATGATTTCATGTGTTTTAACAATGATTTCATGTGTTTTAACAATGATTTCATGTGTTTCAACAATGAGACTGTTTCAGCATGATGTGATACAATAGGTTTATTGCAGTTTGTTTTAAACAACTGCATAAGTTTATTTACATTGTTGCCATCTGGTGTGAATGTGCAGATATGCTTAATTCTTAAGGAGTCATTGTTGGCTTCATCAGAATAAAAACATTTCATCTTTCTGCTTTGATTGTATGGCAACATTGTTTCAATTTACTATCGTGTATTGTTGCCTTACCACCTGCTACACATTATTACATTACCATCTGTTGTACATTGTTGCATTACCACCTACTACACATTATTACATCACCATCTGTTGTACATTGTTGCATTACCACCTGCTACACATTGTTACATTACCATCTGTTGTAAATTGTTGCATTACCACCTGCTGCACATTGTTATAATTAGGATTGTTGAAAAAATTAATTGTAGATCGGATTTTCGCGGGTGTTCCACGACTTCCGACATTGAAAACCTTGAGCAAACACAATTAACATCGTCTTTACCCCGTATCTGGCATTCCCTTTTTACCTCAACCCCGCACTAAGTCATCCCTAATAGGCTTAAAAGTAGAGAAAACGAGTCTAATTCACCTCTGCTTTGCCTCGTAAACATCTCTCCTTACATCACCAACCATCAGCTATAAATAGGTCTGACATCCTCCATGAACCAAACTGAATGAGATCTTTTCTCTCCTCCCCCACCAACCCACCAGCTCGTGCTCTTCTAACCACCAGATGTCGCTTCAGGGTTGGAAGAAAGAAAGAAAGAAAGAAAATGGGGAAGCAAAAGTTTGATGATTGACATGACAGTGACATTTCTCATCAAAAACCAAACTTTGCACCAAACACAAACACTCCAGGACCCTGTTTGGGCCTAAACAGGGTCTAAACAGGGTCTAAACAGGACCTATTGTGTGTAACAAGAGGAATGGTGCGGGTCATTCATCTGGTGGGTGTAAAGAAAGAATGAAAGGGGGGAGTAGGGTGAGTTTTTGATATTGGTTTGGTTGTGTGTGAGAGATGATGATGATGATGATGATGACTAGTGTTCTCTTTTCCCTCCTTTGGAGACCCCTTGCTGTTAGTTGTAACCTTCCCCGATGCATGTGACGCCACTTCCCCCTGGTGGACATGAATTACAAACAAAAGCAAGTCCCACATGTAGATTACAAACAAAAGGAACAAGAGTGGAGACTGCAGCTAATTTGCATCACTATGCATCATGTCACGACGACCCACAGATATACAACCTGGGTGACAAAAGGTCATTAGCCTGCTTTGCACTGTGATAAGGGATTACTGGCTATTGTTTATTTGTTTTTTATTTTTTATTTATTTGTTTGTTTGCAATGAATTATGGGGTTTGAAAGGTCCAGATATTTTTCTAGTTTGTCGATACATATTTATGTATATACCATAACCGGAGTCAAAAACGGTAGATAAAGAAAATTTGCGAAATTTATTTTATAAGTCATACGTATGCACTTACAGACGTATAAAATGTTTTTATAAGTCTATAAGTTATAAACATAACTTTATATGTAATTGATTTTGCGAAGTTAATTATCCCTTATCCCGTATGCCTTCTGTTAAACGATTCCACCTTCTACAAAGACTCGTTGTTTACAAGCTGCAGTAATAGAGACTTTGGGCAAAAAATGTAAAATTATAACTTATAACTTATAAAAAAAGTTATAAGTTTTAAGATATAAGTTGTAGGTTATATAAGTAAGAGACTTTGGGCAAGCACGTTTTTCCTTAACTTTTAGACAGGTTAGTATTTGTTGAGTCATGGAGTCAAAAAAATTCATATCTCGAAAACTATCGATCCGATTGGAATGAAACTAGTTTAATTAGAAAGAGGAAGGTCAAATCTACCTGTGTATGTACAATTTGCATCTCGATGGTAGCTTGACGGGTTAGCATTTGATGCGGAAATCACGAATCGACGATATTTGATGCGGAAATGCTGTCTACTGCGCATGTGCAGTCTATAAGTTTCATACTTATAGACAAACTTATAGAAAAAAAAGATAGGTCAAATTACCTCCTATCTTGACTTATAACTTATCTATATAAGTTATAAGTCAAAATCTATAAGATAAGTCATGAAAAACGTTTGCCCAAAGTCTATTGCTAAATTTATTGGGTTAGTGTATATAAATTGGATTTATATGTATCCGTAGAATCGTATCGAGCCCAGCATGCGTTATAAGTTATAAACATAAGTAAGTCAAATAATTTATTCTACCGGGTACTGTTGGAGGTTGTGGTTGGTGCTATGCAACGTGCTATGCTGACGATGTTTCTCTTTATCGTATAGTTTGGTTGGTTCGTTACTATTTCTCGCTTCTCGCTCAATACCGGACATACTTTTTAGTGTGATTTCAAATATGAAATTGCATCAGAATGTTCTGCGCCCACCAGGCAACAATAGTTTCCACGCGAGCTGCCTATTAATAATCAGACTCTATTTTCGAGTTTACTTTAAACGTATGAATAATATGTCATACCAATGCTCGGAGCCATAAAAGCCGATAATGCATCAAGTCTATATGAGCCGAAAGAAAACAAAAAGCGAAATTTGGCCAACAGCAATAGACAAACAGAGGCAAATGGCAGCAACAGATGTCGCTGTGTGTGGCGCTCGTAAATTGCCAGTAGTGTGCAGTGTCTGCAGGCCGAGATAGGGAGTGTGAAATTTGTTCCATGTAGACATTTACAAGCACACATGACGCATCGGCTCCTGTTGCATCTGCCGGTTGTTCGTGTTTGCTTTCCTATCAATTCCCCATATTCATCGACATAACTTTTATCAAAACAAACCATCGTAATCCATCGACGTACTGTACCATCAAAAGTGACGAAGACGGCTTTGCTCTACTTACCGATGACATTATCTACTAAATATAAAAGACACGATCGATCAAAAGTTTTA
>JAQFZO010001611.1:0-15037 GCA_034695885.1 Geophilus flavus
GGTTTAGGGTTTTTTTGGGTAAGTATACCCAAAATACTGGGAAATATTGGGGGAAGCTGGGAAAATGGGGTTGAGGTTGTGGAAGTTGTTGGGGTTGTTTTTGGTGGATTTTGTGGTTTTTGTCAAGGTCGTTGGCTTTTTTTATTGTGTTTGGTTTTTGGGTTGAATAGGGAATTGGTTGGTGGAGTGGTTTAGGTGTTGGGCTTGTGTTGATGTTTGAGTTTGATAAATTTTGGAGTAGTATTTGTAAAATTTTGATATATACTGAAATTTATGAGTCATAGCAAACATACCCAATTTTTGGTATCTGATTTTTTTTTAAATTGATTTTTGTATCAATTTTGATACACAATGAATATTTGTTTTGATAGGAGGAACAAAATTTAGGAAAAAATATCATTACAAAATTTTGGTATTTATGGGTATTTGGCAATCCTACCAAAAATACTAAAGATACCAAAACTTCAAATAAAAAAATCTAATTAATAATTTTACAACTATTTTCTTTAAACAACTTTTAAACATCATGTTTGGTATGTTTGGCTATTTTTTGGGGTATTTGGTATATCCCTCCCAAAAAACTTTAATGATTTTTAGTACCAGTGACCAATTTTCATCAAAAACTTGAATTGATGCATTTAAAACCTTTTTAAAATAATTGGTAACAGTATCAATATTTTAAAATAATTACTCAGTACCAAATTTTGAGTATTTAGTAATAACCAACCAAAAATAGCAAAAAAAAAATCAAATCAAATAAATAATTCCACATTCAAAAACTAAAATTATTCATTTAAACAACTTTCTAAAATTATTTATTTGTATCTTGTATTTGGGTATTATTTTAGGCATTGGGTATTGTCTTCTTAAACAAACAACCCGAACCAAACAACCCATCTAAATCACATTTCTATAGCCATAATGACAGTTGTTGATGTATTTTATTAAGAGCAATGAGTTTCTATTTTTTCAGAGCTAATATCAAGCTTGCTAGTGTTTCCCACTATCGCATGGGCTTTAGTAGTAAATCCCTTAGTATATAGAGGCACATAAAGGAAACAAGAGTTTTTAGTGCAGTTTTTTTGACATAGGGTATTTCTATCTCTATCTGGCTCTGAGACTGAGGTTGGCAGCAGCTGCTTTACTCTATTCCCCTAACAGAAAATAACTTTTCATTCAAGGTTGAAGGGCTTGTGGCAGCAATTTTCGAGGGGCTCATTGTAGTGAGAGAAAGGAAAATGCTCCCTCTATGGCCACCGGATGGAAACATCATCATTAAACTGCATGAATCAATTGATGGACTCCAATCTTTTTTATTTTTTTTATCCGAAAAGAAAATTATCAATTTCATACTCAGTATTTCTCTGTGAATGGTCACAGACTTAAAGTATTGTTGGGAAATAGTAGTAGACAACAATGGTTGTCTTCACGTGTTCGTGGTTTTTGCAAAACCACCGATCAACGATTGGTTTCGCACCGGTCGGTTGTCGCGTGTTTTTAGTCACGGTCTGAAAAATGGCCACCCTGACATCATTTTCTGAGGGTAACAATGCAAACACATGCCACAAAAGGGAGACTTTGTTGGCTGTCGATTGTTAGAAACACTGACTTTCGTTCCTGGCTTCAACAATGGAGGAAAATGGCTTTTGTTAACATCTTTGAATTTTTTTTTTGGGTATGTGTAACAATACCGGTGCCTTTCACTTTAGTTCATTATTATCTCGCGAGAATGGGGATGCAACAATGAAAGCACATAAACTTCTTTCTAATTGACTCGCATTGTTATGTATGGATTAAAGGTTGGTTGTTTAAAGCGGGAATGGGAATATACTAACTATTCTATCGAGGAATGGGATTCTTTGTTCACTATGTAAACGAATATGACCCACGTTGTTAAACATTGTTTAAAGCGGGGATGCTGACTACTATACTATCGAGGAATGAGACTTGTGATTGTGACGAAAAAGTCTCAAGAGTTTGCCTTTGGTATCCCCTGGACCTATCACGTGACTAATAAACCGATCTTTGGCTCTGGTGTGCTGGATGAGATCGGCGAACCTTCGACGACGAAGTCAACAGTCTTTTAAAGCGTGGATACTGACCACTATACTATCGAGGAATAAGACTTTTCGTGCACGACTCATGCATCCACCACGTTGTTCGAAGCATGATTGGCCATTCCTTATCCATTATTCACGCAAGCGTGTTCCGAAATTACCAACTGTTTAAACATTGTTTAAAGCGGGGGTACTGACTACTATACTATCGAGGAATAAGACTTTTGACGTAAAAGTCTTAAGAGTTTGCTGGGGCCTGTCACGTGACTAATAAACCGATGTTTGACTGGTGTTCTGGACGGGATTGACAAAGTCAAATACCTTTTTAAAGTGGAGATACTGACCACTATACTATCAAGGAATAAGACTTTTTGGGCACGACTCATGAAGCACGATTGGCTGTTCCTTATCCATTATTTAAGCGTATTCCAAAATTATACCGACTGTTTAAACATTGTTTACAGCGGGGATACTGACTACTATACTATCGAGGAATGAGACTTTTGTCGGAAAAGTCTCAAGACTTTGATCACAGTCTCCAGCAACTGCGAAGGCCGTACATTGTTTCGACAAAGTCAAACATCTTCTTAAAGCGGGGATACTGACCACTATACAATCGAGGAATGAGACTTGACGGATCCACACACGTTGTTCGAAGCGTGATTGGCCGTTCCTTATCCATTATTCACGCAAGCGTGTTCCGAAATTACCGACTGTCCATCTCCGAAGCGGTCAATACCGGCCTCGGCTTATGGCCCTACCTTTAACACACGAAGGAGAACTGATTGGGTTTAATGATTGGATCATTATATGGACACGGTGGGCTTGTCACTCATCACCAAGGTTATTGGCTGACCCCTGGAAATCACCAGTGAGTGGGTGGGTGAGTGTGTCTGGTTTTGGATGACAAGTCCGGAACAAGGGGCAGCGAATGGGTCAGCGACAATGGGGGATTGGAGTCGAAAGTGTTGATGATGGAAGCTGTTGGTTTCTGATGGTTTAATCCGTGCGATTTCCGCTTCCATCAACTTTGCCAACGGTGGATTAAACGAGTTATAAATTGTTGTTAGGGAGTTTGTCGATGGTCAGGCGAGGTTCTGATGTAATCGGAGAATGTCAGTCGCCCCCAGAGGGCGCTTTGGTTTGATATTTTGCTGATTTTGATCTTCTGTATTGTGTGGTTTCAAAACTAATTCAGCTGAAAGTCTAAATAATGGACGGTAGAGCTTTGATTACGATTATCGATTAAATTGTTTAGTGGTGGCTACTTCCGGCGACTAAATATTGTAATTTCTTTTTAGTTATTAGAATTTGTGAATTAAAAAAAAAAATTTATCAATTTTTTTAGTAGAACATGAAATATCGATTTTTAGTGAAGAGAAAAAATATCGAATTTTCTGAATATATTATATCGATTTTGGTGGAAACATAAAATATCGATTTTTCTGAAGGTAATATATCGATTTAGGTGGAAACATAAAATATCGATTTTCCAACAATTTTGATTTTCTGTCGGAAAAAAAAAATGTTTTAAAGACAAAATATCGATTTTTTAAAAAAAATAAAAATATCGATTCTTAGTCACATATCACATGAAAATTTCGATATTTTATAATCACAGAAAAAAAACTAATTTTTATTCACTTAGATTTTTTTTAATGATACAAAAATATCGATTTTTCTTAATGACACAAATATCGATTTTTAGTCACATCTCACATGAAAATATCGATATTTTATAATCACACACAAACACACGCAAAAAACTAATTTTCATTCACACCAAAAAATATCGACTTCCCCACACACATCACATCACAAAAATATCGATTAACTCTACAAATCGATTCCCCATTGCAAACAAAAGACATCTCTTTTCTGCTATATTGACAAAACCACATCCGTATTGATCCCAACTTTTTACTACCCCACTTTATAGCCTAAATCGATTTTTGTCCTCTCTCTCCCCCTCATATTTTTTTTACTTAAAAAATAATCGATTCCTTTCTTAAACAAACCTTAAACATGAAATAAAATACAATTACACGGTTCCCTTACATTAAAAATATTAATCTCCTTACACCGTGTCCTTGCATGGTTCATTCTTCGAGGAAGTCGTACATCACATTAAAATGTGACTCTTTTTCTTAATGATTCTTCCATTTTTTTTTCATTCTTTATTTCTTTCTTTTTATAATTCATACTTTCTCCCTCCCACTTTCAACTTAAAGCATCATTATACCAAAGGGGGAAAAAATGATGGGATGTAATGAATTAAGCTGTATGCTCACCAGATAAAATATCCCCCTCTGGTGGCCTTAGATGGAAAGTGACATTTGGCTGCATTTCTATTCAAATAACATGAGTTTATACATGAGTTTGTGTGGAAAAATTAACTCTCATCCTGCTAATTGACTCACAAAAATGGAGGTCTGTGAACATGAGGTCAGTTGAAGGTTTGTCTTCATTGTGTGCACTTGAATGAGCCTTTAGTCAAGCATGGCCCTGAACCATATTTAATTGTGGGAACATGCAAAAGTCAGATTGAATTGTGGGATGGATTTTTGAAGGTGGCATTTGTGGTTAACTGTAGGGAAAATTAATTATTGTATTTTTTAATTGTTGTATTTAATAATAATGGTCTATAGTAAATTTGGTTGATTTGTAGTACAATGACAGCTTGAGAAAATAATAAAAATGATGTGTTACCACACGCCAAATAAAGAGTCAGTAGGAAGTAGGAACAGTAACATGTTTACTACTAATTTGTAAGATAGGTTTGAATACATGAAGATGAAAACAATGCCATGCAACCCATTGTAACGGGCAATAATACATAAACACAACAAAAAATAATCAGAAATTCCACTAAATTTGAAATTTGTCGAAATCTAAGATACCGTACCTATCTGCTGTTTTCGGTGAATCTTCCTCTAATAGATTGTTTGGTTTTTTGAGAAATACTGTGCAATTATTATTGTTGGATCTATCTTAATTTACAATAGGTTATTTGCATGCTTCCTTTATTGTAGCGCATGATGATTGTTTGGTTTTGTTGTAAATTCAAGATTCTAATAATGATTTGACGATTGTTGAAAATGGGGATGCTGACTTCTATACAATTCTTAGGTGTAATATTGTTGCCATATTATCGTTGACGATAGTTGATTATTGTTGTTATTATTGATTATTAAGACTGAGAATTGGATTTGTAATGGCGAATTGTATGGAGAAGATGAAGGAGAACGATTTATTAGAAATTAGAATGTTATTTAATTTGTAAATGACTGAATACTTGTACATCATTTATGATCAACACATATACCAGAAGATCGGAAAAAGAACTAATATTACCGAGGAATAATATTTATAGCGCTAGAGGCCACCTGGCCGTAATCCATTTTCGAACAATGGAGGCGTGGAGTTCAGAAGTGATTCTGACATACCGAATGGCGGAATCGGTGCTCAAAGCCAATTTTGCTTCCAAACTGCCATTTCTCGATTAATTCGATTATCTAAGCCAACAATGGAATCGGAGCGCCATTGTTCACTGCTACGGAAGAGATTGTTGAGACAGTCTTGTCAAGAACTAGTTATTACATGGCTGAACTTTGGTATTTTGATTTTTCCATCCTCCTTCCTGGTTTGGTAATTGGGCTCAATGCCTTCACTTGCTTGATTTGATTTGGCACTTGATCACCCAAGAGAAAGTGGAAAGAGGGATAAATGGAGGGAGGAAGACAAGCCTTAATCATGTGACTTGGCTCAGCTGGGAAAGTTTCTGGGTCTTGGTCTGTGGGTCAGAAGGATCAGACAGACTTGTCTTGTTGTTACAGTATATTGATTTACCTTTATGTGAGTTATATTGCTATCCATGATTAATTTTTTAAAGTAGAATTACATTTTTCATCGCATACGTACTTTCAACTTTACAGAAAATGAAGTTTTCTTTCTTTAGTTGGCTTTTATAGTGCATTTGCATGATCAGATTATGTGGATAAGTTGAATTTGCAAGTTTAATTATCTAGATAACTCGCTGCCGGGTAAACCGGTGTTAAGTGATACCACGACGGGTGCCCAGTTTACAATTCTCATTCTTGGAGCTTTTAAGTATCGTAGTCAAGTTGGAATTGTCCTCTTTATTTTCAACTAAGTTAATTTTTCTGCTGGCTAGGCTGACTTTAATAAATGCTAATCACTTCCTGTTTACCTTGTCACAACCAGTGCTTACTGTCAACCTTGTCAATCCAACATTTTACGCTGAATATCGTGGAAATCTGACGTAAAGAATAGTTGTCACAGGGATGCTATCCACTATACTATCGAGGAAATACAATTTTTGGTGTTCCTAAACACCCGTTTTTAATTTTTACTTAAAAATAGGCCTATTTTGGGGATGGTCTGTGCTTGGTCTTATTTGACGACAATAAATATCGAGAAAATCCGATGGAAATAAAGTTGTCGTAGGGATGCTGTCTACTAAACTATCGAGGAATTACTATTTTTGGTGTTTGTAAACACCCATTTTTAATTTTTACTTAAAAATAGGCCTATTTTGGGGATGGTCTGTGCTTGGTCTTATTTGACTGCAATAAAATTTTCCTTAGTATCTGGCTTTGAGCCAGTGACATTACATCATCAGTCATTTCTTTTACTGCCCAATTTTTTCCCTCCTCCTTTCTCTCTCCCGCCCTTTATCATAAATTTGAACTTTTTTCAAGTTTGAAAGAAGGAAAAAGAAAGAAAGACAAGCAAAGTTGAGATAAGTGAGCATTTTTCAGCGTAGTTTTTTTTTCTTTTTCCTTCTTATCTTTTAAGATTATAAATTGTTTATTGTAATTTCTAATTATTGTTCTTTTTTTATTTGCAGGTAAGACCTATTTGAATTACATTCATTTAATTGGTGGAAAACAAGATGGCTGCTTTTTTTAAATTTTTCTTTCAATTTGAGCACGGTAGGTGTGTTTGAGTAATTTTTATTTTTTGGGGTAATTAGTGAGAGTTTTTGTTTTTCAAGTCTTGTAATCTCAATTTCATTCATTAGTTTAATTATCTTGTTAATGGTGGAGGACATAGACTTCTTAACAGGGCTTAGTGTTGCTCTGCACTATTGTCTTCATTTCTCACTGGAAGTAGCGAATAATTAGCGAATAAAAAAGTGCTGGGGAATTTTTCTTTTACAATGTCAGTTGTTAGCTTGATAAGTTTGGGTTTTATACAGTACTTTGTTCTTATCTTCTCACTTAGAGCAGAATTAGTTCTCCGGTAATCGCAAAGCAACTGGAAAACATTGTTGTATGCGTATCGTTGTCGCGGTTTGACATTTAGAATGCGACCTGCAACAAGGCAGAAAATTTACAACCAGTTTTTAATTGTTCAGTGATTTTTGATGACCGGTTGGATTTTTAGATGGACCGGTCAGTAATTTCTTAATTTTTAGATGGACCGGTCAATGATTGCTGAATTTTTAGATGGACCGGTCAATAATTGCTGAATTTTTATATGGAAGGGTCAACAATTTCTAAATTTTTAGATAGACTGATAGATGGACCAGTCAATTAAGAATTTTTAGATGGACTGGTAGATGGACCAATCAATTATGAATTTTTAGATGGACTGGTAGATGGACCGGTTAATTATGAATTTTTAGATGGAATAGTAGATGGATCGATCAATAATTTCTGAATTTTTAAATGAACCGGTCACAAGTTTTTTACATTTTTGTTGGACAGGTCAACATTTTTTACTTTTTAGATGAACCGGTCACATTTTTTTAAAAAAGTCAAGACACATATTGAAGACAGAAAATTGACTTTCAACAATAATTCAATCCCTCAACAATGATAATATTCCAAAACCCAGCATCAACGAATAGAAAACTTGCATGTTTTAATATTATATGGGCTTGTTTCAGGAATTTAATATTGTTTTAATGAAACCAGGCATATTACTGGTTGGGATTTTTGTTAATTTAGACATGAAAAAATGTGTGGTATTTTAAAGATGGTAGAACCAAGATGAAATATTCCTTTCATTAAAAAAATTGTTGGTAGTTTGATAGTGATTTATGGTGAAGTTTGCTTTAAAGGGCAACTTTTAGATGGTCTTTCTCTTAAACCACTGGGTCACAGACAACTTTAAAAACTAAGTAAATAAACACAAGAGCTTGGATAAACAACAGATTAAGTGCTAACATTGATTCTTATAATCCCATGTAACCTTTTCCCTATAATTCCACCCACCAATTGAAAATTTAGAAAAATGACAACATCATTATGAGATCTTCACATCTGAACTCTCTGCCCCCTGTTGATGAAATTAGATGATTGCATCAGTGCCAATTTGGACTTGATTTTGACTCACATTTACACTGGATACTTGCAATAAAACACATTTGAAAGCTCAATTTCAGTTTCTACTGCCCCTTTAATGGGCTGTGTGGTCAACTTTATGAATTTCATAGTCCAATTTGCTTATCCATGTATAAACAAACCAATTTTACTTTATTGGGTAATTTTACCATGTGTTTTTTATGGTCCTGGGAATGGCAAGGGTTTGGTTGGCTGTGTGAGATTTTGTATTTGGTGAAGAAAATCAGGCTGAAATGTAGCCAATAGGTGTCATTGGTGACTGATGTCTAACCTGATGGAAAAGCTGTGGTAGAATCATCTCCAATGGAGAATAAAAGAGTAAATTGGATCATACTGTATTCGAAACACATACGGATGCTGTCGAAACATCGCGTGCGAAAAAATGGGGGTGCGCTTTGAAATCAATTTCTATACCGATACCAATACTTTTATCAATATTTATTGGTTACCTAAATGGCTATAAGTTCTGATATAAACAATCAATAAATTAAGCTAAAAATTAATCATTTTGTTAGTGGAGCACTAATACGTTAAAGTAGCGCAGTGACACGCCCTCCAGCCAATCCGAATTTAGTTAAATTCTCGTTGAAAAGACTTTAGTCAGCTAGCAACTATATATTATCTCGGTCGGCCATGAAATAAACAGACATCAGGTTTTTAGAGCTTTCCTTTTGGCTCATGATTCTATTTTCAAATTACATGTAAAATCAGCAAATAATACAGTCCGCAGGCATTTCTTTGTTAAATCATTGTTAAAAGCGGGGATGCTAACTACTATATTATCGAGGAAAAATTCTCTTCCATGCATGACGTGCCGTCGTTGGAAGCATGAACATCAGTCTGAAGTATTGCTATTGGTATTGCAATTTTAACAGATACTGCATCCATGATGAAACGGGTTTTGTCGAATTTTGGAGCCAATGCCCGATTGTGCAGATTGTCCATAACAATCAATCTTCAAGATGGAAAGTAGACATCATTGTTAAAAGTGGGGATGCTAACTACTATACTATCGAGGAATAATTCTCTTCCACGCGCGACGTGCCGTCGTTGGAAGCACCTGGCCTAAATCCATTTTTGAACAATGGAAGCGCACGAAATCGGCTTTTCTGAAAGAAAGTAAAAGACCACTCCAGAAAAGAAAGTTAAAATCGCAACAATCACTCCCTCTTTAAAATACATCCACCCCTACTTCCCAATAATCTCGTTTCCAACAATTTAAACTTTCTGGACGTCTTTACTTCCTTTTATCGCCACAAGAATGGGAAGAAGTTTAGGTCAGCCGTCACTCAACGCCGAATGATATTTTTAATGCACGTCGCAGTTTGAAATCTTGACGTTTTTATTGAATAAGACATTTCGCATCAACGCTGGCCGACGCTGCACTTTTCCAAACCATCCACCCCACCCATGTATATTGACTGGTGAATGTCGGTGTTAATAATAAATCTGGGTAAGAGGCAACTTTGTGGAAATAAAAGGTTTAGTTCGCTCAATTTCATAAAGGAGCTTTTCAATTTTGTCGTATGTCTACATTCTTTTTTTATTTTATATTCTTTGCATTTTCCAATTCATAGCGAAGGAAATGTGTGATATCATTTTTTTGCAAGAATGCTATGAGATCCTTTTTCCATTATTTACTGTGAATAAAACATGTTTGCATTTGTCAAGCAACATTACAGTGCTGAGGGAATGTTGGAGTGAATTTTCATTTTTTTATTTTTTTGCTTTGGTTGGAATGGAAGGGGAGAAATGTTGTGTTTATTCAATTTTGTATGATTTTTGTTGGAGGGGAGGGGGGATTGTTTGTTTGTTTTCATGTGTAATTGGAATTTTTAATTTTTAATCCTCTTATACATAATTATAAATAAACAAAACGGTTTTTATATGGATTTTCTAATGATGAGTATTTTTAGAATTACTGGCATAATAGACAAAGAATGGGTAACAATGGCCTTAAGAAAGTACAGTTAAAAATATGTGTATGCAAAGTCAGTATTATTTTAACTCTTTGCTAGATTTTTATTGCACTCAATCTAACAATAGTAAAACAATAGTATTAACAATGGTGAAAGAATGGTTCTAAGAACAAACTAACAATTGTTAACCAGAAATGGCAATTGTTGTGGTGCTGCAGATTATTAATTCATGGCTATTATTTTATTGGAAAACCTTTATTTTTGCATAATAACAACAACAACAATGGGCATAAGAATCAACAATCTATGAAATAGTTTCAAAATATGTTTATTCAAAGTCAGCAATATTTCCACAAAGCAAAACAATGGCATAAGATCATTTTTTTCTCTTTGTTAGATCATTGTTAAAGACCATTCATGCATAAGAACAAAAAGTCTTAACAATAAGGCAACAATTTCCTTAATCCTTAATCATATTTATTTATTTATTGATTAATAATATAATTTTATGATAATACCAAATTCTGTAATAATATAGAAGAAACCATAGCAACATATCTCACATAAAAGAATCATCCATTAAAGTTTTTCGGAGACAGTTCCTGAAAAAAGACCAATACTCCTGGCTAACTTTGTCCCCAATTTCAAATTTTAGACATAATAGAGAATTTGCGAAGTAAAATTTGGCTTACTTATGTTTATAACTTATAACTTATAACGTACGCTGGGCTCGATACGTTTCTACGGGTACGGTACATAACATCACGTAAAGAATTCGCTGAAAAATTGGCAACAAATTCTTCCATCAAGTATACGATTAAAAAGTTATCGCCATCCCTCTTCGCTTCTATCAAAATTTTCAAAAGATTCCAAATTCACCCCATGAAAAATGTTTTATGTTTTCATATCCTCATGTGAGAGCGCCTTTGTAAAGTGCCACCTATATGATTTATTTAAGAGTTACCTAGTGGTGATTTTTGGTGATGGAAAAGTTTCGAGTTGCTGAGAACAAAACAGCATTCAGTACTTTCTTTGCTGTCAAGTGTGTACTTGAGATTGTATAGGAATCATGACTTGCATCAGATTAATCAAACAACTGGATGGATCTACAGTCATCTTTTTGGTCACGTTCTGGCTGTTTGGGGTCAAGTACACACTTAACAGGATTGCCTCATAGCCAATTTTCTCTTCTGATGCATCATGGGGCGATAGTATAGGGATAGAGATGTTATCATCTTTATTAACTAATAATAATTTTCCTAGAATGTCAAAATCCGGTCTTAGTAATCGGTTTTAATTGAGAATTAAAATATTTTTGGTTTGGAATGAGAATGACAATGTTGTAACGTCATAACACAGACGGGAAGACTTTAAAGGGGCTGATGCACTTTCGAGAAATTTATTGGTGAGATTTTAAAATTTTAAAAGATTTTTTTTGTAAATTTTTGGGATTTTGAAAAATTTTATGGACTTATTAAAAAAAAGGAATTTTGGAAGTCGTCAACGAGATTCGTGAGATTTTGTAAATTATCGACGAAATTCGTGAGATTTTGTAAATTATCGACGAAATTTTTGAGAATGTTGGCCCCCTTGATGTAAAAATACCGAGTCGATGTTCATTTTAATCGATTTCTTCACATTTTTACCGATGTATCAAGATTGGATGACTTGAATCTGAAAATCTCAGCGATTAATTCTTGATATTGAAAGTTTGTGACGTAATATCTATGATCTTTATAGAATTAAGCGACAAAATCCCTAAGCGATATTCATTTTAATCGCTTCCACGATATTTTCGCCAATATCGAATTATAAATCATCGATTTCACGATATAATCGCTGGTTTTTCAAGATTCGATAATATAGACTCACGATCGATATGTAAAATATCGTTTTCGAATCATAAAATATCGATTCGTCACGATACCGGGCACGATACTGAAAACCTATGACATCATACCTTCAAACATCGAAATTTTTAGCGAGAAAAATCCCAACAATCACTAGAATCCAACTAAATGACTAAAAACCAAGTAGAATTTCATCTAAATATCAAAATCCCAACCGTTAATCCCACCATTACGTCATTTCACCGATCCTTCAAAATGGCGGCGCGCACAGGACATC
Source organism: Geophilus flavus (assembly GCA_034695885.1). Lineage (NCBI taxonomy): Eukaryota > Metazoa > Arthropoda > Chilopoda > Geophilomorpha > Geophilidae > Geophilus > Geophilus flavus. The sequence continues at coordinate 12,475 of JAQFZO010001611.1, forward strand.
ACATCTCTACGACCATGCCATCGACGAAATTAATAATCCTCGCAATTTTAATCACGCAAACTCTCCAAAACCGTAAGTAAACCATCACTTTAATTCACCCTAACAACTATTTACAAACCCCTTTCATAATTCACTCAACAAAATGATTAATTCAAACAAAAATAATTTATATAGCCTACTCTGTATTTATATACAAACAAACATCCTGAATAATTCGTGCAATTTAAACACCATTACCCCCTGATTACACCACTTTCCTTAATCCATTCCTCATTTAATCATTGAAAAACATTAGGATAAAAAGAAAAAAAATTATTCCCATAACTTATTAAACATTTCTACATTAGTTTTTAGATGCTGTATACATTTGAGGGGTTATTAAACACAGACTTTAACTCAGCCATTATCCATTTTGATGGTGTCATTCTTTGTGGGTAATGGAGTGATGTGAAGTTTATGTAATGAAGTAATTTAAAATTACAAACATAATTTCCAAACATGGGCTTTTCACATTGCTGGGGTGTGGTGAGATGAGTTCCATTGGTTTGGTTGTTTCATTCAGTTCTTTCAAAGTGTGATGGAATGTCTGTGTGGGTTCTTATTGGTTGGGTAAATTGGGAGGAAAATCAGAGCAGGAAACTGCACTTTTGGAGGTATGTGGAGAAAAAATTGGATTTTTTTTTGGGGAGTTAAGTTTGGTGTTTGGGATCAATATATAGGGTGGAATGAATGTTTGGATTTGGTCAAATAATTTCTGGATTTGTAAAGATAAGCGAAATTTAGTTGATTGAGTTTATATAGGCTCAATCCATTGATATAAAGTTTGTCTACTGGTGTTTACAGATACCGAAAAAGTGGTGTACGCTCTAAAAAATATTGGGACAAATAGGCAATATTGCACCTTTTAAAGGTGTTTTAATACACGTAAAGGTAGATTTATATACCTTAAAGGTAGATTTAAGTATCTTTAATAAAGGTGCACTATTGCCAACTGTCCTTATTTATGTACCTATAATAGGTGTATAATTTTGCCTTTATTTTTTAAAGTGTATTTCAGAATTTTGCAAATACCGAAAACTTTTTTTCAAACAGTATTAGTACTGGTTCTTGATTTTGATGGTTTTGGGTGTTTTTTCATTGGTTTTGGGTGGTTTTAAATGGGTTTTTTGTTAGTTTTGGATGTTTTTTTTTGTTGGTTTTAGATTGTTTTTTCTTAGTTTTGGGTTGCTTTTGACAGGTTTTGAAACTCTCTTAGCCACAAAACCTTTCACAACCTTTTAAATCCTCTTATAATCCACCCAAAACCCCTGAATTATTAATAATAATTAAACAATTTTTATTCTAAGATATGTTTAAATACTAAAAACACCAGTTTTACCTAATCCAAAAAATTTCAGCTTTACACTACTATGTTGAATTTCATGTACTGTAAATTTGTGGGCAAAGCTAACCTTTACAACTTTTTTTCTGGTCAAAGGTTGCCTTTACATCAGATTTACAGAATGAATTTACTGTACACCGTTTAAAACAGATGGAAACTCTAGATTTACACATCACCTTTCACATCAACTTCCCACAATTTTACAAATGTGAAAACTCAAATTTAACAATAAATTTTACATTGAATTTACTTTTGTAAAACTGAAATTTTTTGAAGTGACCGGTATTCCAAAAACAAAAATAGCGAACACCAGTTTCCCAAAAAGTACGGTACCCTCTAATGAATTAATTAGGGTTATATTAATTAATTGTATTGTTGGTTGTTACCATGACCATATTTTATACAAAATCTAGTTTGTTCGTCAACAAACAAGCAGCTTTTGACCGCAAAATCAATGTCAGAGGTCAAATTTGAGTGAAAAGTTGGATTGGGCCTACCTCCTTTCCCTTTCCCACGTGTTCAATCAAACAGATTTTGTTTATCTTTAACCGTTTAGAAATTATTTGCGGGGATCCATACTTTTGTTCCACCCTATGGCATCGCTTAAATGGTTATGTTTGTAAATTTTGTATGAAAGAAAAGAAAAAGAAGGTAATTTTCATTTAATTATGGTGTGTTTGCTTGGGAGTTGGAAGAAGGGTTTGTTGGCTGGGAGGAAATTGCTGTGTCATTGGTTGAAAGGGAAGGTAAATAGTGTTGGATATGGTTTTAGTTGGGGGTGTTTGGAAGGTAAATAGTCTAAATGGAGGTGGAAGTGATTAATGATTTTTTTTTAGTTTTTTGAATGATAAGTGTGTGAAAATGATTGAAATCATTGAAATGACATGAATTTATCAGTGTCTGTTGATTTATTCTGACACTGGTGTTGAAATTTGGAACTAAAATACCAATTTCTATTCATTGGAAATATATTTATGCTATTATGGCTCCCAGTGTTGCACGCGCTACAGCTACAAGTTGGCGCTACCGCTACTTTAGCGGTGCTAGTAGTGCTCTACTTTTGTAGCTAAAGTAGCGCACACATATACCGGTGCTGCATTATGAATAGGGACCGGATAATCATTTACTAAAAACAGCTGAAATATTTAAATATATATTTGGTAAAAATATGCATTATATTTA
>JAQFZO010001612.1:0-15027 GCA_034695885.1 Geophilus flavus
GGGTGGGATGGTTGGAAAGTAGTGTAGTGTGTGGGGAAGGTGAAGGGGCTGCGAGGGAGATATGAGAGCGATTTACTCTTGGTAATACCGAAATCATTAAGTGTGAATCCTTGGCTCGAATCCTCGTTTTGGCTCCTTTTCCCTTTTCTCTCATCTCCGCACCATACCGAGGTCTCGATGGTACGCACACCAGAAATCGATGGCCGTATATTATTTCTGAAATATGAGAAAAGGCACACCACTGGAGTCCCAAAATATTTTTGATGGGACCCAACCTGTGTAGAGCCAATAATGTTTCCCCAGTCGCTCGTGCAACCGATGCCCAAACGAAGCCATCACATTTCAAGTCGAACTCGCCATTCCAAATTGAGAAAGATCACCGTGCAATTTCATTACGCAATTCTCCATACATTTTCAAATTCTATTTGTTTCTTACGTAGGAAATTCCGTTCGGATTTTCCCAAATATAAAAAAAAAAATAAAAAAATAAAATTTTCTTTTTTATAGTAAAATAAATGTCGATTTGGATTTATATTTTCTTTTTTATTTTATATTTGTGAGCTGCATACGTGATCGAATATCAAACAAAGCGAAAACTCTGGCTCGATTGTGCAGTGTAGCCTAATAAAAATGAAAATATATAAAAATCTATAATCTTTTCCAATGTTTTCCTCGCGCGAAAATGAATTCTTTGGATTTGCGTTACATATGCATTAGATACACCACGTGTTATATAAACAAACACGCGAGATGATATTGGATTCAATTTCTTCTTCGGTTTTGTCGTTGAATTCTCAAACAAGACCGAGAGACCGTTTGTTGTTGATCAAATGTTTGCACAACTTTCTCCGTTTTTTCCTTTTTTTTATTTATCTTCCTTTACCTATCGAATAAAATCCAGACAAATGGTTTAAGCGATTATTCCCGCAGCTAATCACGCTGGGAAAATATTTGAGCAGTGCAAAATCGTGGCAAAATGAAGACCGCATTAATTACACAACTAATGCCATTTTGCCTTTCCCTCCTCCACTTGCCATCATTACTCAATGTTGAGTGTCTTTTTGTGTTCATCCGAAAATAGGAAGCCGAGTAATACATCTACGGCAAAGACAAGCAAAGAAGACGCATGGGAATATGATTAGTTCATAATCAAATTAAGACCTAGGATGATGAACGATTCTCACGTGACACACGTTCCGCCTCTTACTCATTACCAACATGATAAAATCTCCTCGAAGGAATACGCATCAAGCAAGCTCAAGAATATTCAAAATTCTCATGCTTGATGACTTTTTATCTTACATTTTCCCCGTTTTCCCGATTATTTCCACTGATTACGAACTTAAAAAGAATATTCCAAGACTCGGTAGTATGGTACGCATAGAAATCGATATACGTTCGAACAGCTGTCCCATCCCTTTTATTTTTACCTCTGTGACCAGAACTTCCTATTTTTTTTTTTTTTTTACTTTTCATGCTTCTGTCAGGTCCCACCACACACACGTTCGTCATGACTGGCGTGACGAAAAGTGCAAAGCCGAACAAACACCCGAAAACGTCAAAACCAAGTGAGGGGTGAAGAAAAGGCATAAAGAAAAAGCCCCACCATTTTATAATTACCATTCTAAAACAATCTTACTACATTATCCATTACGCTCGCAAACCGCAAGAGGCTTGCCGTCGTGCCATAACACTTGCCGGTGGCGAACACGAGTTGCTTACACTTCGCCCGAAGTGTAAATCAGCGGCCACATGTTAATTTTCAGTCCGAACCCCAAGTCGGGAGGAGTGGCGAGGTAAAATATAATTTCCTGCTCGTTAACGGCCAGCTTGAAACATGAATTTATTTTCCCCCTTTACTCACAAACACTCATTCGAGCGCAATACGACAATCAAACGTTTTTGACACCGATCGCAATCGTATACTGTACGTAACTCGCAAAAGGAATGTGTGCGCGCGGTGTAGAACGGGCGGCATGGAAATCGCAGATAGGCATCTGTTGGCACTTTTCGTTTCCAGAGGCCTCCTCGAACCGCATCATCCATTTGCTCGAATGACGTGCACGCACATCCAGAATGACATGCACTGGTGACGGCACCAGGCAACCACGTTCCAATAATTTCCATCTTAATGCACTTCTCTTGTATAATCATAACTCGGTTTCAACTCGCTAGTGACTCGATCGTTTCTACCAACAGATGAAATAAGATTAATATTTCACAGGGATATATTTTCTCACACACACACACACACCTACACACACTCCTCCCGTTTTTTTTTATATTTCTAATAATGCGCTACACTTATTTTTTTTTTAAAAAGGTTGTATAAAATAAAAGAAAGAAGGGGAGAGAGAGAAAATTACATTCCATAACAGTTTTCTCCCTTTTGTTTCGAGGTAATAGTCGAGGTACTGTAAGAAATTGCAAGTGGCAAGCACGCGGTTGCAAGATTATAATTAAGTGAAATTTCCCATGAATAGCAATGAGACACTGAGGGGACCCCAACCATCATCACGTCATATAGCCGACAGCCATTGCGATAGACATTGCACACACACCTTCCCAATTCGCGACCTTACCACCTGCCGTGAAATTTCGACTCGCGCATGCTCGCTTCTCTAATGTGCCAAACAAATTGCACCTGCAAACTTGCATGGATGGATTGGAGGGAGAGAGAGAGGAAAAAAATGATTTTCCGTCTTATCAACGCATGAAATTGATTTGGAGATTTAACGATTGTGACGTTCGATGGGATTAATTAAAAACTGTCGATCGGTTGGTTGGTTAGACGAACGATTGCGCCGTCGACGTCGTCGTCGAGTAGAAATGGAAAACTATGTTTTCAGTTTTAAAAGACGACAAAAGTTAAGGATCGCATCGCAACGCATGCAACGAGCTTCGCTCTTCGATCCGCATCCACCGTTGTGTCGTATCGATGTCTCGTCTCTTCCCCACAAAGGGATTTTTGTAAATCCATAAAGAGTCGCCTTGCAATCACCTTTTAAACAAACCCACAACCGACGACAAGCAGTAAAAAACAATGAGGGAAAAGAAAAAGACGAGCAACGTTCAATAATGGAGGTTTTTGTGATGACGATTTTCACATTTAATGCGCACGATGATGAATTATCCAGGAATTAAGAGAGAGGAAAGTGAAACCGATAGTTCGTATGACCGGAAAATTTCTTTTGTGGCCACTATCGTTTCACGTGAACAACGTGATCTACTGACTTTAACAACATCCTCACTCAGAAGATGTAATCGCAACACCACCCTTACCGCAGAAGCGAAAAAGGGATCAGCCTGAGACTCCTGAATTGAAATCTGATTGTATTTGGTGCAGGCAGCAGAGCAACCACGCCACTGTTTCGATCGACCAAAAGATACCCGTGAGGAATTTCAAAAAGATTTCTACTCTCTTGCTCGCATCGCTCTATCTTGTATTCTCTCACTATTTTTCTGCTGAGACGAGGCTTTTTGGCACGGTGCAAGAAAGAAAAGTGCATTCGATGCTTTTTTTTCTTCTATTCTCTTCTCCTCTTTTATTTTTACCCCAAAAAAATAATAAAATAGGAAAAAAATTCAAAACGGTCGGTTTTGGTTATGATAAAAAATAATACTAAGTGAACGCATGATCGTTTCGTTTTCCGTCGATAACATTCAACGATACGTCTATACAAATTGCATTATTTCTTAATAAAACTTGCCCCTTTGAATAAAACATGGCTTTGTGCGAGCTAAGCTTCTTTCCCCTTAGGTCGGTCGGTAGACAGAGAGAGTGAGTCCCTTTAAAAATTCGCAGCACAAGAGCAGGGGCTTATGTCCGAAAAATGAAGCTTCCTGCAAGATATGACTTGTTAGGAGCTTTTACCGCCGTTAATCTGCACCGGGCGTTTAGGTTGGGCGGGGATATCATGTGTTTTTGGAAATATCGATTTTTCTTTATTGTTACTTTATGGGAGTTGGGCGCCATTTGGCCAAAAAACAGTTCATTCGAAAATAGTAGGAGAGGATGTTGCCAGAAGGGGAAAATACACTAACACCGACTTAACGTTAGGTGAATCGCCCTTTTCCTTTCCTTATTAGAAATTTTTACAATTTATTTTCTTTAATAAATATCAACCGACTCAACTCCCTCTCGTTCGTATTAAAGATTGTTGACACGCGTGTCATTTGCAGTCTCTTGTTTGCATTGCTTAATAACTAAGTTTTCGTGTTTGCATAAATGTACCGTATACAACAGATGAATGCAAGAGTTGTCCAAGATAAACTGTCGTAAGGCAAAAATCGATATATTTCCATCGCATCCCGGATTTATCATTTGCAATTCGCAGTGATAAACATTGTCTCGGGTTTTGACTCATTCCCTAAAGCAGAAATCCAACAACAGCACTTTTCAAGCACACGTTTGGGTGCAATCATCATGTTTATGGTGAAGAAAAGTTCACGACTAATTTCGGCTAATAGTCTCAGTTGGGAATTGCTCTTAATATGGAACGAATGTCCCTTTCACATCATTTGCTTGAAATTAACTTTCTACAATCATTTTTTCCGCTTCCTCTATAAAACAGGCGCACTAATTTCGTCGTTTTCTTCTGGGAAGGGATGAAAAGAGTGAAAAAACAAGTTTCCCACGTCATTAATTCGACAGTTCAAGAATTGGGAAAAACATGATGCAAACTTGGCCAACAAAATAACGTTCCATCGAGTTCCTTTCACTTCCTTCGTCGACTTAATCCCACTTGTCACTTCAATAACCGCGGTCTACGTTTGGCACTCACCCTTCTTCTTGATTGGCCAGGACAGATGTAGTTATTGGCGAGATTAAAACCGATGCCGCTCTGTCAAAGAGCACAACATGCACTATCGAAGCCGCAAACAAAGTCAATTCAGATCAGATTACTCGCTTGTGTGAAAATTTATGCACATTATCAATTCAAAAGCATCGCCAGCAAATTAACCCCGAATTTTTTCTCCTCCATCATTCGATTTTCTTATGGTCGACACGCAAATATACGTATTTTGCATAAACAACGTTGGGTTTTGGGCTGATTATCACGATTCGCCGAACTCGCCGTGAGAAACTTCCTCGAGCAAATGTGTTTACACGTCGAAAACTGGGAGTTAAATTTAGAATCTCTGTCTGTCAATCTCTGGGAGTGTGATTTAATGGATTTTGTGGCTATTTTTGGTGTTATTTTCCGTAGACGAACTTTTGTATCGAATTATGTTGTCTTGTGTTTACGGTTTACATCAATCAGGTTATCTGGAATATATGTGAGATAGTGTTTCCTTTTAATGTGGCGAATCTGATGTATAATAAAGTTGATTTTATACAAGTTTAGTTTTCCAAGAACTCAATCTATCTCTTGGGATGTACATCATCCACTTTCATGCCAATCTCTGTGGAGAAGAAAGTTTCAACAGAAAAAAACCTTTATCTATCTTTTTTTCCTCTCTTTTTCCCTTTCTTTCTTTTCGGTGATACATTTATAATAATAAAAAAAAATACTGAGGAAAAACACTATAAAAACCCATTTTATAACCTTCCTTTTAGTACGTCACGGGCTCAATGTCTCGTCTATTTTTGATGCTTTAATCAGAGTTTTCTTGCCGACCAAATGTTGCGAGTGAAAGTGAAGTCCAATGCACGTATTAATTACTTCGTTCGTTTCACAGAATAAACTTTAATCCCTCATTTACTAGCAATTAAACCATAAACCGGATATATCTTATCAGGCAAACATTCGTTCGAATCGTAAATTCTCATTCGGTCTTGTGTGAGTGCAGTAAACAGTAGTAAAAGTCATGTTTGATTAACAATTTGCACGTACGCACGAATAAACCAACTCAGACAAGTAAATCGAGTTAAATAAGCAAAACTTTCTCAATATTCCATCGCTTTCTCCTATCTCTTTTTAGCAGCAGGGGGAATGCACTTTGCTGCATCCAACACACTTACGCTTGGCCGAACAAACAATCAACTGCAAGCTGTGTTTCTTTTCATTTTTTTCTTCCTTTTCCTTTACCTCAAAAAAAAACTAAAGGGAAAAACACCGAGGCCACTTGTCGACTTAATTGAGAAAGATGTACAAGCATGGTCTGGACTCCAAAGCTAAGAGTTTTTTTTTAAGGTTTGCCTCAACTTTCATTTGGTTTTGTTCAAAGAGCCACAACAAATTGTAATCACAATACATCACGTTTGGGTGTGTGTGTGTGGGGTGGGGGGAGTAATTTTCGTGTAAGATGTTTAAGAGTGTTTAAATGGATTTTCTAAAATTTAAATTTGATTAGTTCGTGTTCTTTTAATCGAGTTGCGATCGTGGGAATTAGATTGTTTATTTGGTTAATTATGCGCTGCTTTCTTTGAGGTTTCCGAAGACGACTGTACAGTCGATAATCCGTCAAAGTAAATTTTAAAATTGGACTATATAGTACTGTATGTGCAGGATAATTGGTTATGGATGTAAACTTCTTGGGATTATAGGACTTGCTTTACTCTTTGTGGCACTATAAGTCTGATAGTGTAGAAAAAGAAAAGTAAATCCAATATTATTTCCAAGGACTTAAACATAATTAAAGTAAGAATATAACTGGTATCAGTGCAAATACATTCTAAGCTTAGCAACCATTGCCAAGAGTAACAAAATGACAATAAACTAATAAAAGTTAATATACTCAACACCCTTCTTGGACTATGTAGCCTAAACTTGCTAATTCCTTTTTTATAGTTTTACGATTCATCGTAAACCCACTTACAGTACCGTACATTGAATGTACCCAAAACAATAATCCTATTTCCACGACCAGGCTTTTGAAGAAAATTTCTGATGAAATAGAATATTCACTTGTGTAAATTTAAGTGTAGATTTCAGTTTATGTTGTGTAATTGGTTTGGTTAGAGATTGTTTCTTCCATCTGCTGGTAGTCTGAGACTGTAATATGGTGTCATGATGGTTGTAATCATAGCAACATCTGATTTGAATAAAGTTTTATACCGGTTTTGTTCAAGTGAAGTCATGCGGGTTTTGGGCTTCCCTGCACCACACCATCGGTTGCAGGAAAGTTGCCCTACATTTGCTTATGTCTTCAATGGAGGGAAGTGAAGGCATAACAATTTATAACTTAAAGTGTAAAATAAAGTACGGTACAGTAAGTGTAAAATGTACAGTGGTTTAATTGATGTAAAAGTTAGTATTTCAAATTCAGTAAAAAAAATAATAAAAAGTGTATAAAACATTATTTGAGTGCAAATTTTTGTACCTAAGTGTAAAAATTAGTGCTTTTTAGGAGTAAAAATTGGTATAAAAAAGTGTATCAATAATTACATGCCTGAATACTAACTTCCTCAAAATAAAATCCCCTTTTATGAGATAGAATATTCTTTTTGCCGTCGGATTATTTTGTGACATTGCGCAGTTGATAGACAACAAAATTTTTTTGTCGTCTTTTTTTTTGTCAAATTTTTTTTTCTGGTTCGACAAAATTTTATCCGGTAAAAAATAATGTATTTTTCAAAGAAATCTGACCCGTCTACCATTTTCTGCCCTCCAAAGACTTTCGCTCGTGGCCCTCCTCTCAAAAGGTTTTAGATCATGTAAATACTAGCCTCTTATGGAAAACCCCACCCTCACGAGCGGAACAAGCCATCGGAAATTCTCTGCACAATTCCTGACATGTAAACGCAGTAGTAATTGAAATTCGTTTTAAAACGAGCGATAAGATAAATTACAAACATTGCAAGTGTCATTTTCCGCGCGAGAATTATGGGATTCTAGAATGAAACTGTTTTAAAGTTTTTCCCAGTTCGATAAAAAGACGATCCATCGTCCGTCCGCAGCGAACTTGACCTTTCGCGTGGACGATGGTTTCGAGTTCGGGCGTTTTCGGGATCATCTCATTTTTATCCGGGGTACGATTAATGATCCCGAGATCGACTCGTCGGCTATTACTTCCGCGCAATATGGCAATGTTCAATTTAGGATTGTTTTCTCGCCCAGAAATTCTGGTTACACTTTAATGCGCCGTAATGCGACATCGGTAGGAAAATCCAGATTAAACGAGAAAAGTATTTACACACTCATTTGAATTCTCCCATCGTTTTAAAGAATAAAACTCAAAAAAAAAAAAAATTGAAAATAGAAAAAAAAAATTGAAGATCCACTTATAAGGGAACAGCTTCATCAATTTGTCCTCGACGACCGACTCGCGCAGTGGAAACTATTTTTCATACATTTTCCCCTGCAAACCCTTATTATTATTTGCCTTGCCAACCAACCAACCATTTGTAATCCCAGCAAAGCTTTGTAAAATAAAATTTAAAAGGAATGATAATAAGAATGAAAAAAAGGAAAAAAAGAAGCAAAGTCAACAACAACTTATTGAAAATTCCTCAAGTAAAAAGAAAAACATGTGCAGCTCGGTGGAATAACAAGAGAATTTTGTTGGCGAAGAGTAAATTTGTTTACCAAACTTAATATTACGAAACTTTAACGGGAAAATGAAAATCTCCTTTTTAAATAAATGACTAATGATGTCACCCATAAATTTCCCCATCACACTTTAATTTCCCTTTCGATTTTTAAATTTTTTTTTCCACATTTTTTTTCCTCTTTCGAAAACTCCCTTTGAGACTTTAAGTAAACATTTTACATATTATGAACTAAGTTGTGTAGCGAAAATGCAATTTATACCTGCCCACTGACTTCATAAATAAGATAATTGATTCGTTGTTGGCCTTTCGGGTTGGCATTGCTCATTTATCTCTATATATTACACTCAAAGACAAACATTCACAATTGCACTTTTAAAGCCCACCTGCAATAGTGACTCGGCTTAATTTCCTATGGCCTTCTTTTTATTTCTTTATTTCTTATTTCTTTGTAATACCACCATCTGGAGCTACACACACTGCTACTTCATCTGCCTCAATCCCCTCATCTGGCTTCTTCCCCGCTTTTATTGAGAGCATAAAAGGTGAAAGTGTAAATGATGACTTACAACTAACAGTTCCAACCGACGCACATCATTTCCTAAATCTAACGAGAAATCCTCAAAATTTAACGACTTTTTGTGGACAAAAATAAAAGTTTTTATCACTTTTGTAACGGGAGAGGGGAAAAAAAGAAAAATAGGAAATTTAGAAAATTTCTTTGTCAGTACAATAAATAAATAAAATAATAATAAATCTTGTTTAATTACCACACATTAATCCATTAAAAGGTCACGCCGTACCTGTGAGACCAGACGTTTAAAGAGATTTCCCTGGTGGGCAAATAAAAAACACAGCAATTTATTGCTTTCAATTTTTCTTTACGGTATTGTGTATTGTATCGAAATGTTTTTACGAACCGACAAAAGACGCGTTTAATTGGCGAGTTATGGGAAATCGATGGATCCCTATCTCGAAAACTACATTTCTAAACACAACAAACATAATCTCGAACGACCGAAACGACAAATAAATCGATAAATTGCATCGACTTTGTCCAATGTCGAAGTTTAGGCTCTCCCTCTTCCTCTCTCCCTCTTCCTCTCTTCCACTTCTCTCATTCAAACAACCCCCACGCGTTTAAGGAGTATAAACCCAGATCGCACCGTATGAGTCGGTGTGCCACTGTCTCGCGCGGTGTGTAAGGTCATCACGGATTGTAAAGTTTTACGAGCGAGTCATTGTCACATGCTCTTGCAGAGTAAGCGTGGTGAACGTGTGAGAAATAGATCGACCAACGGAAATCAATTGGGTGATGCTGGTGGTTCCAGAGCTCAGAGGACGTGACATAGGCTGCACATTGTGTGACACTGACTTGACTTTCTTTCTTTTTCGTGGTCGTCGTTGCATATCTGCACCAAGTGAGCTGGAAGACGCACCAGTAAGCTTAAGACACGAATGATTGTGTCTTGTCTGGGAAGACTGAGCTGCACTGCAGTGCTCCTTGAACACTCCCTTTAATAACGTCTCTCTATGAATTCTTTGTCGAGCATTTCGCCTTTAGTGAGTTTGGTGGCCGTGTGTGTGTGTGTGTGCCATCTTTTCTCTCTCTCGCTCTTCTTTTTCCCTTCATATTGCATAGTCAAGTGCACATGAGATGGAGGATGAAAGCGTTATCTGTTTACTGAATTTGCCGCTCGGTAAATGTGAACTTAATAACATTTTTAATGTCGGCTTTTTTTGGTATATATTTGTAGAAATTGACTTTTTTCTTATATTATATAGAACTGGATATAAAATTTTAATTTTCTTACGTTTTTTTTTATCTCGAGAGTGGAGTTTATTTTTTATAATCAATATGTGCCCCGAGCGAATTTTTGTTCATTTTTAAAACTGAGAGAAATAAAATTTTGTGACAGTATTAAAAATGAAAACGGCAATTGCTCAACAAAATTTCTTCTCTAACATCGTATTGATTTATGCAAAATACGAGAATGTAAAAGGCAACGCTGTGGCCGTCAAATCGACATGAAAAAGAAACGTTTTAATTAATGAGAAAAGTTTTCGACTTGGATGAATTTTTTACAAAAAAAAAAAAATTATTGTTAATTTTAAAAAGTGTAATTAAAATATTAAACTAGCTGTTCTTAGATTCCCATCTCGAAACTACACAAACCCACGAGACCCTGTGGATTAAAAAAAAAATCCATAATAAAAGAAAAACTTAAATTTATTAATTCCCGTGATATTTCAATTTAAACGAGTTAAAATAACATTATTTGAATAAACACTTAAAACCCAGACTTCGAAAGAAAAAAAAAACATCACAGTTAAATATTGATTCATCCGACTGTCCCATCCTCCAACTCTTTAAACAGACAAAAAAAAAACGGAAAAAAAGGAAAAGTTGTAAAAGCCAGAGAGGTACGCGCTCGTTTTTAGAGACAGTCACCGCACCACCCTTGGTTTCATCTGGAAATTGCTTTCAAGGATTTTAAAAGCCTCCACTGCAAATTACCCTTTTCCCCATATAACCCTTTCAAAGAATTAAAAATTAGAAAACACTGCCAAAGAGGTGATGATTGTAAAAGTAAAGAAGGAAAAGGGAAAAAAATTTTTTTTTTGTTCTTTCTAAGTCGGTTTGAAAGGTGTTTATATTCGTGAGGTTGTTGGTTTTATTCGAGGTTAGTGTGTGCGCTTCACGCAGAATGAATTGAATACTTTAAATGAGACCATAAATGAAAGCAAACCAGTGTTTATCCAGGAATTCATTAGCCTCGTTTGTGTGCATGTTGTCAGGTGGGAAGGTGTTGACAATTCATGTTACCAAGAGATGATGTTACGCTATCGCAACTCAACTTGAGCGCTGCTCGTGTCAAGTGCCACTATTCGATGACCACGCCTACAGATTGTATTGTGGCAAGAGTGAAAACAAAGGGGTGTGCAGTGTGACAAATATCGCACGTGCAAGCGACAGCACGCATCATCATTAAGATTACATTACTATCCAGTGCGCACTAACGTCCTCTTGCTTTTGGCTTTCTCCTTCAGTCAACAAACACGACTCCATATAAACAGCGATGCGAGTTGAATTTTAAAATGAACATCACGAGTGATGTGAACGGCGTGTCAATCTTCATATTCCCATTGCTCGATCCTTCTAAAAATATCCAACCCTTTGACGATGCGAATTTACTACTTTTGCGTTTTGCCTTTTGTAGAACTTCTTCATTTCGACACGTGTCGAAATTGAAGTGCAGTATGAATTATGGATGTTTGACGGGTCTGGAAGAATCCGTAAGATGTATTTCGAAAACCGTGCAGACTTCAAGGCCGGGTCAGGTCAAAATCACAAATCACAAAATCACAAATTGTGTTTTTGCCGATTTTTCCACGTAACGCAAATTTTTTACGCAAATATCAGAAACTTGCAAAAAATTGAGTTTTGAGGCAGCTACCGAGAGCATGCGCACTTCGTGGAACAACGATGGAGGCCCATTCGACCCGATCTATTTGTTCCCTCGATTAAATCGAATTTTAAAAAAAAGAACTGTAGAAGTCAATGGATTAATAGCGTCAAAATAGATGCAACTAGTTAGTTAAAATTTGAATAATTTCATGTGAATGCCCAGATTTTCCACGATTGAGAGCAAACGGCATTGCCTTAGGCAATCCATGTGTTTAAAAATTTTGATTTGTTTTGATTTTCAATCAATCAGCATGCAAATGAAATATTTTCAATTAATTTCGGTTAACTTCTATCAATTTTGTTTCAAACCGGACCTACTATATTACGTTTTTATAGATCAAACTTATAGAAAAAAAACCCATGCCTCTCTTTGTGGTCCCTCCCGTCAGTATCCGTCAAAAGGCTTTCACGGCAGAGAAGCCGAAGTGGACCGACCGGTAATCTTTTCTCTTCTTATTTCACTTCAACTTCATTTTTCTTTTATCATGCCTCCATTGTTTTCTAGGGTTCGTACTTCACATCAAACTCAACCAGTTCATCTTTACAGTACACAAAGTGTTATACACAGGCTCGGAAAAAAATTGCTGGCTTCACCGTTCGACGCAATAAACTCCCAGAACTATTTAAACAGTCGAGCATATTTCCCTCGAAACTACATCCTAAACATTATCTGTTGAAAGATAATGTTTAAGTATCCCATCAACTTTGACTCTCAAAGGAATCCATTTTTGATGATATTGCCTTTTTTTTCTCTCTCTCTCCTCTCCTTTCCTTTCCTCTCATGTCATGTTGTTGCCTCTTTTGAAACGCCGGTAAAATACACGAAACTTTCCTCTCGATGCATGTAATGTACATGTTTTTCGCAACCGCGATATCTCATAAAGATGAGACTTGTCTCTAACTCGCGACAAAAAAATAACCGTAATTTACCGGACCGACTATCTCTATGGAAAACCAATATAAGTCGCACACTCGTTTTAACGAAATAAAAAAAAAAGCGGTCAACAGGGACGAGTTTCTCTCAAACGCAGTCACACGTCATGTCACCACTCACTGCAAATGGTAGAAAAAAGAAAAAAAATGGACCGATAACCAAATGCACGGTTGCCACGTGACAAAGTGGGGCAAAGAAAGAGAAAAAAAGGAAAAAGAATGAAAGAAAGGGAAAAAAAAGATTACAACTGGCAGTGCAAGTTGCCTTCCATTCCTTCTTCCACTCTTGGAGTAGCGCATACCGTTGTACGGGGGTTTCCACTCCATCAGGGCATTGCCAGTTTGCCAGTGATGGAGCCATTCTGCATCCCCCAGAGCGCCTGTCCATAGACTGCAACTCGTACGCATGCGCCTCGCAAACGATTCCGCACTTTGATAGGGCGACGAGGAAGGACTTGTTCATCGGTTGCACGGGCACCATGGGAACAATTCCATAGCACGGGCCCAGATGAGGTATACGGTACAAGTGCGCGCAATCTTTTTCCATAAGTAAACAGACGGATGAGAATGGCGTTTCTTGCCGATTAGTGTCCGATGATATAAACAACTAAAAAAAAATTTTTTTTGCCTCGTTTGCAACGTTGTAAAAAAGCTTTTTGAGGAGGCGAGTGAGCATAAAGGAAAAAATTATCTTTTATATCATCATTTGGCGGTTATAAATCAATCATGTTTGATGTCATTTGATCTAATGCCGTAACTCGATTTACTAACGTCGCAACGCAAGCTAGTCGAAAACAAAAGAAATATGTAAAGTAATTTTTTTTCTTGTTTCGTAAATTCATGTTGACAGTCTATAAATCTCGTTAAGACGAAAAAGATGCGACACTGTTGGAATTTAGACGTTGCGACTATAAATTCAAAAGAGGACTTGTAAAATGAGTAAAAATTCTGCATTACCAAGCACTATTTTATCATATAAATTGTAAAAAGTATCTTCACCCGTATACGCCACCTTTAAATTATTCAAAAAAAAAAATATAAAAAGTTTTTTTTTGTCACAGAGAAAAAATAATAAAAAAATTTATCATTAAAACGGTTTTTAACGTGTTAAAAAAAATTTAAAAAAGAAGACAGAGTTTATATTCAGTCTGAACAACTTCTCCATATTTTAGCCCTTGACATAAATGCCATTTGCCAGGTCCCAAATGTAAAATCTTTTCACAGTTATAATCACCTAGCGGAAAGAAAAGAAATCTCTCTTCACTTTCTTTTTTCTCTCTCTCTCTCTCTCTCCCTCTCTTCCTTTCTTTTCTCTCCGAGCCACTTTGACTGAGCCCGTGGAGACCCGGTACAGGAGAAAAATGTCGTAAATTGTGCGCTGTTCCCTCGGTTTCCACCCATCCCCGTAAGTCCTCGAGTCGGGGAAAAGAAAGAAAACCACATGCTGGGATGAGAGGTAGGGTTTGGTGTAGCGGACAAAGCCGCAGATGCACCTTGACCAGAAGCATTTCAGGGGCCAGCGAACAAATTCCGATTCTTCGCCGCCTCATTGAAATGCCAATTGAAATCTGTTCCCGCTTCAATTATAAGAGGCAGTTTCAGAAGCGAAGCTGCTCTCACGACATCCATCCCTCATGCCAGGGTGGCAAGCACAAAGAAATAAATCTGCCGTTTGCACTCACTCGGAATGAACCTGAGAGAGAGCAATGGGCGGATAAAGCTACAAGTTTAAAGTGGAAATTCGTACCGTGGCCAAAATTCAAGGTGATGAGCGAATTAAATATACCGTAAATACTCTAGTTGTGCGCGGGTCTCTATTTATCCGCCGGGCGTTATAATAGACACCCTGACGTAAGAGTGACTTCAAGGTAATTCGCGATTTTCCATAAACTAAGTTTTTGGAGAAGCTACAGCTAAAATATTTTGGAATCACACTTTTACAATTCGGGGATGCAAACGACAACGTTTGGAACACGAATCTGGCGTAAAATTAGGACTCCATTTATTCGACCCCCAAATTTCCTACTTTTCCCCCAAAAAAACCTAAATTTTACTCCATTTTTATACCCCCAATTTTTAACTGGTTTCTACCCCAAAACCACTACTTTTTACCGCCATTTTTCAAACTACTTTTTGACAATTTCAAGTGGTTTTCAGTCATTTCTGAACGATTTTTAGACGAATACCAATT
>JAQFZO010001613.1:0-15012 GCA_034695885.1 Geophilus flavus
TCTAGGTAATTCGGGACTTTCCCTAAACTGCAACTCGATATGGCGCGTCGCAAATTCAATATCATATTTAATCTGCAAGTTTTTGAATTGACGAGAGAAAAATCTGGAGAAGTTGCAGTTAAAAAAAATTTGAATCACACTTGTACGATTCGGGGATGCAAACGACGACGTTTGGAACTCGAATCTGGCGTAAAAATTATAATCCAAGTTGGTAAAAACGAATCCGACTTCCTGGAGCAAGAGCCAAAGTCGTGAGTTCGGAATTGGAATATGACTGGATGGAATTTAATTTTTTGTCGTGATCGATTAATACGCGGGTTTCCTGTAATATGTAGGTCTTTAATAAAGCGCCGGGGGAACTTAATTCTGCTAATAGTGCGCGGGTACACTATTAGACAGGTTTTGGTTTCTGCTCCTTCCCTTACAACTCCTTGGTCAATCTTTACCTGTGACACGTCATAGTAGTCTAATTTGTAGTAACAAAGAGCAACATAAACATTTAATGCCAGGTATTCTCTGTTATCTAGAAGGATTCTCTTGTATATGTCTATGGCTTCTTGGTAGTGACTGCGCAAGTAGTGAATGGAGGCCAAGGATAGTTGGTCTTGTATGATGTCTTGTAGTTGTTGGTGATGGACCATCAGGCGTTTTTCGTCGTTGAATTTGTGGGATAAATGGAAGGAAAGACGGTTTTTTAGTTGGCCTTTGGGACCTTTGGCTACGGCTTCATCCGCTTCTTTGTAGAGACCGAGGTAGAAGTAGCAACAGGCTAGGTTGGTCCACGTTTCGGGGTTGCAGTTCTTCTTTTTCGTGATTTTTTCGTATTCCTGAGGGAAAGTGAAGTGAAAGGGATTTGAGAATTTTGCTGTAGGGTGTCGATTTGAGATTTGGGATTTTTGGGATTTTTTGATTTTTGACATTTAGGGATTTAGGGATGAAAATCTGTTCTTCCCTAAATCTCAATACTCTTTATATCCCAAAATCTCAATTTTTTTATGTCTCTAAATATCTAAATCCTCAAAATCTCAAAATTCTCTACATCCCTAAATCTCTAAATCCCCAAAATCTTAAAATCCCATAAATGTCAAAAATGTGATTTTTTGGTATTTAGGGATTTAAGAGTTTTCAGATTTTTTTGATTTTTTAGATTTTTGAAATTTAAGAATTTTTATATTTTTGTGATTTTTAGGTTTTTGAGATTTTCAGATTTTTGATTTTTTGGGATTTTGAGATTTTTGATTTTTTTGGGATTTTGAGATTTTTGTGATTTTTAAACTTTTGAAAATTAGGAATTTTGTGATTTTAAGATTTTTGGGATTTTCTCAGATTTTGTGATTATCAGATTTTTATGATTTTCAGATTTTCAGATTTTTGATACTTTTTATCTTACTTCCATAGCTTGTTTATATTCGCCCATGTGAAACGCACAATAGGCGATCCATACATCGTTGTCATCCACAGGTTTACCCGATTGGCGTTGAAACTAGAAAATTAGATTTGGAAACATCAGTCTGCATCGAATCTCCGTTAATCATTTCGCCTTTACCTCGAGTAGTGTCATCGCACCGGTAAAATCACGTTTTGATAGGAAATCTTCCAATTTTGGCAACTGACGCCTCGATTTCGCATCTTGAGACTGAGAATTGGAAGAATCTTTCGAAACTGCCGGTTTATTCCTCGATAAATTCTGAAAATAAAATGTTTAATCTACTATAAAACATTTGACATCAATTTCTCACCATTATTTCTGTTTGTTTTCACTGGTTGCTATGTGTATGGAATTTTGTTTACTTAGCAACGGATAGTTTCGCTCTTTATCAACAGATGTCTTCAAAACAAAAATAAATTTATTTATTTATTTTATTATCAAATTTTATACCTTTTTGTAACTTTTAAGACATAAAAATAAAAATTTTTGACATTTTTTGAAAATTTCTAGGTTGATGTCCCTCTATTGGTGAAATTATGAACCAAACCAATACAAAGCGTCATAGTTTGTTTTGTTGCAGTTTCTGCATCACTGCGGTGTTTTTCGATGATTTCAAGCACGAAAACCGAACCCCACGATGTAAATACCTACAAAACACACGCATAAACATGGAAAACTACGTATTATACGAAGATTTAAGACAAGGAACTGGTTGGACGGTGTCAAAAGGCCGGCGAAGAGGAACGACAGATTACGTCGCCGTGCACAGTTTCGACAAAAGTTTACGCTCTCACATCACAAACATCGTAAAAAAAATCGATTTAAAATAAAAATAAACATAAAAACTAAAATTTATCAATTTCAATTTACAGGCTCGTCTAACGTGCGACATTTTACACAAAAACGTTGTACAGTTTCAGGAATGGTACGAAACGAGCAATCATTTGTGGCTCGTGACAGAATTATGTGTCGGTGCGAGTAAAAAAAATTTGAAAAAAATTTGAAATTTTGTCGATTTTTATCGGAAAAATTAATTTTAAAATTTAATTCCAGGTGGCACTTTGCAGGAAATTATAACTCAAGACGGGCCATTGCCCGAAAAAGCGATTTTGAAGATGGGAATTGATTTGGCGAGAGGACTACATCATTTACACTCATTAGGGATTTTATTTTGCGATTTTTCACCGACTAAAATCGTTTTTGATAGTCCCGGAACGTTGAAATATTCCGATTTTAGTTTAGCGAGAATGCAAGGCGAAGACTTGTCCTTGATTTATTTCGAGGCGCAGTCACCGTCGGATGATAATGGGATTGACAGAGCCAAGGTTTTGGCACATGGTTTGTGTTTTTTTTTTATGTGAAAATTGTGGAAAATTGATTTTAATTTGATTTTTTCGATTTATGTTTTTAGTGAATTTGCATAGGACGGCACCGGAAATAGTGATTGATGGGTTGCGAACGATTGAAAGTGATTTATGGTCTTTCGGAATG
Source organism: Geophilus flavus (assembly GCA_034695885.1). Taxonomy (NCBI): domain Eukaryota; kingdom Metazoa; phylum Arthropoda; class Chilopoda; order Geophilomorpha; family Geophilidae; genus Geophilus; species Geophilus flavus. The sequence continues at coordinate 2,921 of JAQFZO010001613.1, forward strand.
TTGTTATACGAAATGTTTACTGGTGATTTTTTTTTTTTTTTTGATGTATAATTTTTTCACTAGCTGATCAATGTAGAATTTATGTTTCGAGAATTTACTGGACTTTTCTTTGCTGTTAACTGATATTCCTGCTTTCTAGAAGTAATTTTAAACGATTTTTTCATTTTCTTAAATGATTTTCGTCATTTCTCACGAGATTTTAATCATTTTTCGTTTTTACAACAAGATTTTAAATGATTTTTATATCCTTTCTTCCTGATTTTAAAGATGAAAGGGACAAAATGCTACTAAAATGTTATGAAAAATGACAAAAATCGTAAAAAAATCGTGTAAAAATAAACAAAATTCAGCTAAAATTGTGAAAAAGGATGAAAACTGTGTAGAAAATGACAAAAATCGTTTAAAGTTCGTGAAAAAGGATAAATATCGGCTAAAATGGCGTAAGAAATGACGAAAAATCGGTTAAAATCATGTAGAAAATGATGAAAATCGTTGAAAATTTGTTTAAAATCATAGAAAATCGAGTAAAATATCGAAAACTATCGAAACACGAATTCTATATAACTCGGCTGGCGAAAAAAACCAGCAAAAAGTTCCGTTTTATGATGAAAGAATTAAAAAAATCGTTTTATTTTTTTTTTTTTAGGTTGTGATAAAAATATCGATTTTTCCGAATCGAATTTGAATTTATTTCCTATCGACGGGAGACCGGCGAGTCAGAATTTCAAGGATTTGATATGCGGGTTGTTGCAGTCGAATCCATCGAAACGGCTGACTTGGGATGAAATAATTTCGCACGCATTTTGGCAGGGTTTGTTGATGAATATCGAGGATGACGAAGATGTGCCGAATTTTGCTCCGTCGTCGCATTCCGAGGATGAAACCGAAAATACTCAGAGTGGGATGAGTTCGTTGCCGAATTTGGACGGGGAATCTGTGAATGGAATGAGGCAGAATTCGCATTTGCATAGGATCGAGTCGAAGGATTTGTTTGTTAATAGGCAAAGGTGAATTATTTGAAAATATAAATATAAAAAAAATTGAAAGATTTAAAAAATTTCGTAAAACAATTCGTAAAAAAACTAATAAATTCAATTATTTAAAAGAAAATATCTCGAAAGAATTCAAAAATTCAAAATAAACATGAAAATAAATAAATTTAAGTAACACGTTAAATAATTCAAATATTCAAGGAAAAGAATTGAATAAATCAAGAAAAAACGAAAGTTTAAAGAAAATAGAAAAAATTCAAGAAAATTGAAAAATTCAAGAATAAAATCGAAAAAATTCAAGAAGAATTCAATGAACTAACTTCCAATTGAAGTTTTGAAATTTCCTCAAATTTTATTGAATTTTCTTAAATTTTGAATTTTTTTCGCTTTTTGAATTTTCTTAAATTTTGAAATTTTCCCAAATTTTATTGAATTTTCTTACATTTTGAATTTTTTTCGACTGTTTTTTGAATTTTCTTAAATTTTGAATTTTATTGAATTTTCTTAAATTTTGAATTTTTTTCGAGTGCTTTTTGAATTTTCTTAAATTTTGAATTTTTTTCGCGCGTTTTTGAATTTTCTTAAATTTTGAAATTTTCCCAAATTTTATTGAATTTTCTTACATTTTGAATTTTTTCGACTGTTTTTTGAATTTTCTTAAATTTTGAATTTTTTGAATTTTCTTAAATTTTGAATTTTTTAAATTTTGAATTTTTTTTGAGTGTTTTTTGAATTTTTTCATGTTTTTTCGCATTTATGAATTTTTCTTATCTGTTTTTTTTTTTTGTGAATATGGATTTTTTTTAACTGATGTACTTTTTTGAAGTGTTTTGACTTGGAATTTTTAATTTTCCCAAATATTCATATATATTTTTTACTTTACAGATTTATTTTTTAAAAAAAAATTTCTAAATTTTATTCCTCTGAATATTCCAGAATCCTAAACGACGTGGGCGACGACCACAAACTAGATATAATGCCAAACTCGTGCCACGTTTTAAGCCCCGCTTGGATCTCGTTTCAAACTCAGGAAAATCGAGACGATCCTTTTTGGGCAAACGTCGCAATCCTTTTATACCACTCGTCCGATCTGAATCTAAGTCAACTCAGCGAACATCTTCGCAAACAAACGATGCAGTGGGAAAGCAAAAGTCTCCCGGTCACTCCGTTGTCCGTTTCCGACTGTCTCGAACTCACGACCGAAGAATTTCAAGTGTTTTGGGAACGACTTTTGGACGCGAGTGCGAGCCCTAGCGTCAGAAGTGCGCCGCAAAGAAAAATTCACATTTTGAATTACATGGCGTCGATTATCGGAAACCAGGCGTTGGTTACGAGGATCACGGGTTATGAAACCGTGAAAAAACTTGTCACGCAGGTTATTTTTTTTAAAATGGGATTTAGTGAGCGTCGGGTTGTGTGGTGTCATGTGACTTTTTTCGATTTTATTTTAGTCGATTTTTCACACATTTCAGTTATGTTTCTTCGATTTTTTAATCGATTTTCGTATTTATTTATCGATTTTTGACGATTTTTACTGGTTTTTATCCATTCCATACTCATAAAGCGATGAAAATCGTTTTAAATGAGAGAATGTTTAAACTCTGACAAAATGCTGAGAAAATCGTTAAAAATTTGATCGATTTTTATCCATATCAGTAAAATGTCTTCGATTTTCGTATTTATTTATCGATTTTTGACGATTTTTACTGGTTTTTATCCTTTCCATACTCATAGAGCGATGAAAATTGTTTTAAATGAGAGAATGTTTAAACTCTGACAAAATGTTGAGAAAATCGGTAAAAAATTTGGAAAAAGACAAAAATCAGAAAGATCGTTTACAATTTGATCGATTTTCATCAATTTCAGTAAAATGTCTTAGATTTTCGTATTTATTTAACGATATTTGATGATTTTTACTAGTTTTTATCCTTTTCTCACTCATAAAACTAAGAAAATCGTTGTGAATCTTAAAGAAAACTACATAAAACGTTTAAAGTCAGACAAAAAGCGGAAACAAAGGGTAAAACATTTTGGAAAAAGAAAAATATCAGTTTAAAAAATACAAAAAATCGGGTAGAAAACAGCGAAAATCAGTTAAAATTTGATCGAAGGAATGAAAATAACGAAATTCTAGTAAATTCGATATCAATCTGTTACCATACCGAAAAAAGTCAATGACACCGGACAAAGCCGACATAACCCGATGTTTGACTAATCCTTTCTCGGTTTTTCAATATTTTAATATTTTTCATCTTCTTTAGTTGAAGGCAACATCGCAAATGGATATTATCATCCGGTTGTGCCACGTAATTTCGCTCGTCACCGGGAACATGACTTATTTGGAGAAAGAGGCGAATGTTACGACACTCATCATCACCGTCGCCGATGCTTTGAGGTCTCATTTTCGGGAGATTCGTCTACGGCACTCGTTGTTGATCGCACTTGGAGAGTTGATCATTTTGGTTGCGAGGATGGAGTATGAATTTCAATGCATGTTGCCCAATTGGGTCGTGCCGTCGCTTCCAATTACACTCATTAACAGGTGTTTGTTTTGTATTTTATTTTTTTGGGAAGAAAAAAATCGATTAATCGGCGTTTTAGTACTAAAAATATTGATAAACAATGTTAGGTCGTTGATAAATCGATAAATCGACACTTTTGCTCGAAACAAAAATCGATAATCAAATTTTTGGCACTAAAAAATCGATAAATGAGAGAGTTTTTCTAAAAAGTCGATAAATTATTGGTTTTGGTACAGAAAAATCGATGAATTATTGGTTTTGGTATTGAAAAATCGATAAATCGTTGGGATTTGCTACAGAAAAATCGATAAATGGGATTTTTGCTCGTAAAAAAAATCGATAAATTATCACTGGAGCTTTTAAAATGTCTATAAATGTGTCAATTTATTTCTAAAACATCGATTTGTCCCCAAAAATCCAAAAAAAAAAAATCTATTTCCCGTTATCAAGATTTAAAATTTTACTTTTCCTACTCATTTATCCATCTAGATGTCTTCAGGAATGCGACCAGACACTTACGAATCACTGCGCAACTAAAATAGTCGAAAACATTGCTTCGATTCCAGGTCGAGTCGCACAATCTTTCTCGCAAACGGACATCGTGCAATCGATTTGGTACATTTTTACTCATTCCACCGTCGAAAACATTCGAACCACCGCCATATCCGTAAGTAACACCAAGAAAAACACAAAACTTTTGACAAATTTTGATGAATTTTGACAAATTTTAACGAATTTTGATGAATTTTTACAAATTTTGGACGAATTTTATTCGTTTCAGGCATTGTGCAGAATGGCGCTTCACTCGATTCAGATCTTCCATATTTTATTCGAGAAATTGGGTCTTCCGGGAGTTGTGGAAATTTTGAAATGTGGATCCTTGAAGGTGCAACAAGCGATGTTGACCATCATCGGTGCATTGCTCGTGACCGGGATTCATGCAACTAAAGTGGCGCACGATAAAGTATCCATTTGTATTTTGAGAATTTGTAAAAATTGATTTGGTTTTGTTGATTTTTATTTATTTATTTCTTTTTAGGATTTTTTACAAGTTGTTTTGAGGTTGTTGGATAGTTCGTCGACCGTACTTTGTGCCAAAGTTTTTCTTGTTATTGCCGAATTAGTCAAGTTGAATAGAGATGTTTTGGTTTCCTGTTGTCAGACAAGGTGGGTTTGTGTGATTTACTGAAAATTTGGACTGGGAAGTCATTTTTGGATATTCAAGGATCGAAAATGTTGGGAGAAACTGTAAAAAGTCGATTTTTTTAGGCAAAAATTGTAAAAAGTCGACTATTTTTCGCCAAATATTATAAACTTTTGAATTTTTTGACGGCAAAAATTGTAAAAAGTCGATTTTTTTAAAGCAAAATATGTAAAAAGTCGATTTGTTAAAGCAAAAATTATAAAAAGTCGATTTTTTTCCGCAAAAATTGTAAAAAGTCGATTTTTTTCGACAATAAGTTTAAAAAGTCGATTTTTTTCGGAAAAAATTATAAAATTTTTAATTTTTTTTCGGCAAAAATTATAAAAAGTCGATTTTTTTCGGCAAAAATTGTAAAAAGTCGATTTTTTTTCGACAATAAGTTTAAAAAGTCGATTTTTTTGGCAAAAATTAATGAAAAACCGATTTTTATGATAAAAAATTCAAACAATTCGATATAAAATTTTAAAATATCGAAAAATACTTCATCAAAAAGACTTTCCCAGTTTAAATAATCCATCCATTCAAAGCACCGTTCAAACCATAATAAGTTCTCTTTAAACCTTCAAACCCAAATAGACTAGTCATGTACATCGAACGAAACAGCAGGCGACAAACCGTAGTCGATTCTAACGCTAGACTTCAATGGGATTACATGTACAGATGCATAGAACTATTGGCTTCCAGTTTATGTGATTTAACTCCAGCTATTCTAGGTAATAAAAAAATAAACGAAAAAATATATTAACTTCGATATATCGATTTTTAATCGATTATAGGCGATATAATCAGCGTTTTAAAGGCAGTGCAAGGACGAAAACATCCAAATACGTCACAGTCGAGACTACTTCGCACCAATTTGCCTCTCTTGCCTGTGATTCTGCATTTTATAACCAGTCAGGTCTTCCGTCCAAGAATTTTGAACGAATATTTTTTTGCCGATTTGGGAAATTTATTCGAATTATTGCAAACAATGGAAAATGGCGAGAGCCCCATTGATTTCGCATGCGGTATGTATCGTTTAACGATGGTTTAACTCTTGTTTTTCGATGAAAATACCCTGTAAAAAAATATTTGACGTTTTACAGGTGGAAATGCGCGGGAAAATTTAACTTCTACCACTCTGAGCATTCTGGAAGCCGTGAGTCAGCACCCGGCGTGTATGGATCAGTTTTCCGTGGTCGTTGCGAGCAAAATTTTGAGTCCTTTGGCTACTTTGATCGTGCAAAACACTTGTAATTTTTTCTTTTAAATTGTTTCTGATGGATTGAATGTTGATGTTTTTTTTATTTTTTGGTTTTAGGCGATGGACGTTTGTCGTGTTTGAAGATTTTTACCGATATCGTAACGTTGTATTTGAGTAAAGCGGAATTAAACGTCGAACGGTTGGATAAGAAGATTATTTTAACTATTCATCAAATTATTTCTACAGTATTACTTCCACAGTAAGAGAATTGTCGTTAAAAATTAAAAAAGTGGAGGATTTTTTTGAGTTTTTGAGATTTTGGGTCTAAAATGAGGTTTTAACGTGAGAAATTATCGTTTTTCAGAGGAAATTATGTGTATTTTTATAAAATGCCGTTGATTTTTTATCAAAAATGTGCCGGAAAACAAAATTAAGATGTAAAAACATTCTAAAATGGCTCTTGCTCACGTTTTTGCATGAAAAATCCACGATAAAGGAAATTTTCGAAAAATGAAAATTCTAAAATTTCACTTACATTTTTTCATAAAAAATATATGGAAAATGATAATTTCGCAAAAAAAATTACAAAATGTCATTGTAATTTTTTCCTCGAAATTTAACGAAAAACGAAAGTTTTAACTGAAATTTTAAAAAATGGCGCTTGCCCACATTTTTGCATGAAAAATCTACGATAAAGTGAAAATTTTCGAAAAATGATCAATTCCAAAATTTCACTCATTTTTTCATCAAAAATTTATAAAAAAAAAAAAATTTCGCAAAAAAATTTTTCCATTCGAAATTTAACGAAAAAAAGAAAAATTTAAATGAAATTTTCAAAAATTTCCTTTAATCACATTTTTCCCTTAAAAAATTCATCTAAAACCAAAATCCAGACACATTAACACCCCAAAACATCACCTAATCACATTTTAAAACCTATTTTCTACACAGTATGGAAGAATTTTTGCAAGACCACGATCCCCTGCCTTCGCACACCCTTCATCTACTCCAGGCAGTTGTCGAGCAAAATTCGACATTCGTTCAGGAAATTGAAAGACTCAAACTGGCAGTATTATTTTTTAAACTTTTACGGGTAAAAATAAATAAATAAACAAAATAAACAAAATATTAATTATTATTATTTTTTCTTTTTTTACAAATTTCCAGGATCACAACAACAACCCTTTGAGCTCGACAGTTCAAAGCATTGTGGGAATCCTAGCGTGTATCGTCAGCGACAAATCGACCAATATGGCAGAATTATACAAATTAGATTTCATAGAACACATGACGATTCTATTGACGAACACTGCAAATTTATGCGTCAATGGGAATTCCATGAGTGTAGCGAACGATGTTTCGTTTTTACTTCTCCTTTTATTAGACACGCTCATGTCCGTTTTAAACCATGTCGCCAGTGTCGTCAGAAAAACGCTACAAGTAAATTTTTTGTTACTAAAATTAAATAAAAAATTTTGAATTTTGAATTTTATTTTTTTGAATTTTTAGGCCCAAACGAAAAATACGACAACCGATCCGGAAATGGCGGAAAATTTACTCGTTTTGAACAAACCTTTAGTGAAAATATCGGGAAATTTAGCGGAATTGGTGAAATTTAACGTGGAATTAATTAATTTTTTGATTTTTATAATTTATACATTTTTTTTTTCCAGTTGTGTCATCCAGACAGCGACATTCAGGATCATTCGTGTCGCCTTTTATCACTTCTCGTTCAATTGTATGGTGCCGAATGTCATTTTGCTTTATTACCGGAACATGTTGTATGGTTTTATTTGTTTAGTCTCATTTTTGAGGGTGTATGGTGTCATGTGTCGTCTTCGCCACCCAGAAATGTCGATATTTTAATTGTTTTTATTCGATTTTTACCGATTTTCAAGCAATTTTCATCATTTTTAAGTGACAAAAGGCATCAAAAGCTGCTAGAACAGTAAAACTCGTGTTTAAATGAAAAAATTAATTGAAATTGAGTAAAAAAAAGATGAAAATGTATTAAAATATCGAAAAGGCCATAGACTGGTGGCGAAGTCATGTGACGCTATAGACCACTCACTTAACATTTAGTAATTCCCATATTTAATTATTTATCGCTATTAAAACGTTTTTTATTCATATTTCAGGATTGTTTTGGTGTCGCGCTACAACGAAGTAACCAAAAAAAGCAGAAAGTTCTCATTAAAACGCTTCTCCGTTTAGTTACAGCCGAACCATCTTTGTCTTGTCCCGTGAGGGATTATGGGAAGGTTCTTATATCAGAATTGCAGAGATTAGCTGAAATATCCGAGTAAATATTCCTATTTTTTTGTTTTTAATTTTTTCTTTTTTTTTAATAAAAATTTTATTATTTTCAGTTTTAAAGAAGAAACCAGTACCGTACCTCCCTTAGCAGTCGAATTATTAAAGTCTATTGATTGTAATTAAAGTGTTTATTTAGAAATGTAAATATTATAAGATGTATAAATAAATAAATATAACTCGTAACAACTACTACAATTTAATTTTAGTTTCAAAAATTCGCATTAGATGACGCTAAATCAAATTTTTTTAAATTTTTGAGAATTAAAATTCATATTTTTTAATCATAAAAGTAAAAAATAAGTTCTATACATTTATTTTTATAAATAAGAAAAATTACAATCGATTTTACAAAATTTTCAACTCCCAAAACTCACACCAGATGTCATCAAATTAAAAATTCTAAAATTAATAAGAAAAAAATTCCCGAACGTGTTTTTAACTATAAAACTAATAATTTACATAAATTTTATAAATACCCAAAAATTATCAAATTTTTCCAACAAATTTCCCAATTCCGCCGCCAGATTTCGCCACAGAAACTTGAAACATCCGGTTGACAATTGGTGCTATTTGGCTCATGTAAAATTGGTACGATATTACTTTCGGAAGACATGTTTTTCCACGACGGTGTAGGATATTAAAAATAATTTCTCATAAAAGTGAGTGAATCCAACCACTGCCTCATCCATTTACAATGACGTAATCAACCAAAACTCACTCTCAATCCTATTTACCAGAGGCAAGCGCGATATGACGTGGCTAATCACTAAATAACCTTATGCTTGCACTTAGATATCATCAAAAAACCTCATAACTTCATCCCTAACTAATAATCACATCATTTTTTCTTATTTTTCAGACATTTCTGATTCTATTTCCGCTTTAAAATGACAGACTAGTAAGTAATTGCCTCATTTTTACTCATAAAACGGCCATTTTTTATTTCATTTAATCGTTTTATGTATCATTTAATGATTTTATGATGTTCAGATATGATTTTATGATTTTGTTTTATTTTTTTTGATTTTGTTTTATTTTTTTTTTTTTGTGCATGTTTTTGCAGTTCTAGATCAAGTAGTTATTACAGTAATTCGTATGACCGGTATATAGATCGAAGCAGCAATTCGACTATCGGCAAAATGCAGCAACAGTATTGGGTGACCAAACATGCGGTTTTGCAGAAATTGGGGAAGAAGGAAGATGAGTTTATTGTGGCGAGTGATGCTGAATTAGACGCGAAACTAGAGGTAAAAATCAAAAAGTTGATGGTTGTATATGGTCAAATCACAGCTGGAAAGTCTGGTTATTGCTTGGTGGGCACTGTGAGTGTGGAACTGGGAAGATGTTTTTTGTGGATATAGGAAATCATGTTGTGAATCAATATTTATTGATGTTTCATTGATGTTATGGTTGCTGGGGATTGACGTTTGTTGATGAGATTTAATGATTTTGAAAGATTTTTGTAGAGATTTAGACGAGATTTTCAAAGATTTTGAAAGATTTTAAGGGATTTTGAAAGAATTTAAAGATATTGACAGATTTTGTAGACATTTTGAAGAGATTTTCAAAGATTTTGGTAAGATTTTCAAAGATTTTGTAGAAATTTTAGAAGATTTTGGAAGGTTTTAGCATAAATTTTTAAAGATTTCAGGAATTTGGAAAGATTTTTGAGATTTTGACAGATTTTAGGAAATTGTTTTTTTTTTATACATACAGTTTTTGTCATTAAAGATTTGGGATTTTTATGGGATTTTGAGATTTTATGAGTGATTTTGGATGGTTTTTGAGTATGTTGAATAGTTTTACTCTCAAAACTTTTATCATCACTCTAAACACCCTCAAAAAATCACCCAACTCCTCAAAAAACATCGTAAAACCCAAAAATGGTTGACTGGACTTGAAAGCTTTGAATTGAAAGTGCTGTTTATTATTATACTGTATTTGAAAAAAATAAAATTTTGTTATTAAATGTTTTGAATTTTTTATTTCCAGCTTTTTCATTCCATTGAAGACACTTCGCATAATTTACAAAAAGTTATTGAGTTATATCAAGATAAATTATTAGGTTTGTATAATTTTTTTTTTAAGAATAAAAATAAAAATTTATTATTTTTGTTTATTTTTTTATTTTTTTGTGTTTTTATATAGCGCTATCTCAGGAAGAAAATTGTTTAGGTAGATTTTTAAAGGAACAAGGCAAATTGGACAAAACCAGAGCTGGAAAGATGATGTCAGCTGCTGGAAAGTCCTTGAGTTACACGGCACAACAAAGGTTTTCATCTTTTTTTATATATTAGTTTTGGAGTGGCTATTTCCATCCCAGATCCAATTATTTGTGCAAAATGGTTATTTATTGGGCCATTTCCATTTGATTCAGCTCTTTATACGATTCAGATCTTCTTAACTTTTTCCCGGTACCAGTTCCAGTTCCGGTCTCTCTAAAGATATATTCACACTAGCATTCACACATGATGCAATGCAACAAAAAGTAGCGCAATGGAAGTCAATAGTGCAGGCAGCTACAACGCCATTCACACAAGAATTCTAGTTGTGAATGCTTTTTTCTTGCGTTGCTTTACATTCTACCAATGCAATCAGAGGATAAAATTCTCCACAATTCAGTGCGAGAGCAACAATCAACGGGATTGATTGAATAACAACTATTTGACGGAATTCCTGAATCTTTACTTATTTTCACGTAGATTCGCCAAGATTCACTATGTCATGTGACATTGTTCAGTGAATCACAGCGCTTCATTCACCCAAAGATTCACCAAAAGATTCACTCTGTCCTTGGGAGCCCGGTACACAGATTCACCCTAATGTCGTCCCCCTCGGTCAAATCCCACCAGATGTTATCAGTGAAGGGCATAGATGACATTAATGAATGGTTTAAAAAGAGCCGTATGCATGCTCACTCAATCCCAAAAAGTATTGGAAGAATTACCAGTGGTCAAACATCCGAATTTCGCCACAAGATGATTTCTGATCAAATTAAAAATAGCTTAAAAGTGGTTTCTGTGCATCGGTGCTCAGAATGGCACGAAAATTCGCCCGGTTATGTTTCCATGGAAAAAATTGTCTTCGATCTGAATTATTCTTTAGAATAATCCATTCTTCGATAAAGATTCTTAAAAATTAGAATTTTAAAAACAGCCTCATTTACATAGTGGATTTTTTAAATTTTGTAGTGTAACAAAAATGTTATGACGGTCTGTTGGCACGTGTAATCGTGGAAAATTGATCTGATAGTGTTCGATCGATGTTAAGTTGACAAAAATTCTAAAAAATCGATTTTCACGTTATCGTAACTGTTTGTTGGTGTAGATATTTTCACAGTGGCAATTTTTTTATGATGAAATAGCAAAAAATTTAGATGACGGTCATAACTACTATTTTCTAAGTAAAAATAGTCAATTATTAATAAACACTATCAAAGTGTCGGAAGTCACAAAACGAATCGTCCCCAGTATTTAAATTTTAAAGTATCCAAATCCGAGTCGCATTCTTTTTTTAATGCTTCGTTACACTTTTCATATAAACGAATTATATCATCCTCTAAAGAATAAAAGTAAGCGCAATGGAAGTTCCACAACTCGTCGTCTTCGTCGTCTTCGTCGTCGAGGTATGAGTGTACGGTGGCCGGTACGTTTAGCCTTCCGTGCGCAGTCCAGTAGTATTCGATGTTTTCAAAGTTTCCATTCGATCCGTCCATATTTTCGGTTTCGAATATTTGAGCGCTTTTCGCCCAGAGTGCGTACTCCAAGTCTGGGAGTAATTGATGGGGGACGATTTCTTTTATGACTTCCGATACTTTGAAAACATCGAATACTACTGGACTGCGCACGGAAGGCTAAACGTACCGGCCACCGTAC
>JAQFZO010001614.1:0-15008 GCA_034695885.1 Geophilus flavus
CTAACACAGCTATTAACACTAGAGTGGATTAAAAATATACATTTCTTATTTTAAAATAACAACAACTCAAATCAAAAACTAGCATTTATGATTATAGTGTGTTAAATGAAGTAATATTTTATAAGTTATTTTTATTATTTTATTATTTTCAGTACGAGTTAGTCAAATACTTCCTTTTTTTTTTAAAGATTCTTGTGTAACCTAGTAAACGGTATTTCCTTACGGTCTTCCTTCTAAGAGCAAATTCACCAGACGCGGCCTATGTGCAAACCAGTTTAATCTGTTTGTTGCTTTGGTTTCCGAGGAAATATCCCTTTGGCCTAAACGGGAATCTTCTGTATCCATTAAATCATTCCTAGTGAGAGAAAAAAAATTGTTTTTTAAATTTCAAATGAATGAAATGAATGAACTGACGTAATTTGTTTGCATTCTTTTCTAAATATAAACTTTTAAAGCAATAAGTAACGGTAATATAATCCTTCCCGTGAAGCTTAAATGCCACTTCCGCCTTCGAGCAATTTAATCTACTAGATATTTAGCAATATTTGGATAATTGAACAGTAAAGTTTAATACCTTTGAGTGGCATCACCCAGGTGATGAAGATCGTTGGAGTATGGGTTGTTGAGAGATCTTTTTCTGGACGTAAATAGCGTAAAACTGCATCTGCATCCTCCGATCATTCCGTGATAACCAGTTTGTCGGCAAAACATCTGGCAATCAAATCTTTTGCCGTCAATGCTATAAGTGTTCGTGACCAAAGCCAACACAATAAATAACAAAACCCAAGTGAGTGGAGTTTTTGACGACGGAATCCCCATTAATAGTGGACTTCTTAAAATATTATATAAAATTAAATGACTTTTTTTGTATATAAACTGATTATTTTTAGTTAGATTTGCTTACTGGAATGTCATTTCAGCTAGAGTTCGAAGTTTTTTTAAGAATCTGGATAGATAAAAAAGAGAAAAATGTACAAAAGGTCATTAAATTTGAGTAAAAATAACTGTTTGTTGAGTCATTAATTATGGTATGCGTAAAAGTTTGCTATTTGGATGCGTGGCGGTTTGTTTCAACATATCGGATATTGGACTTAATTAATTGCCCAAGTTTTTTTTTACAATTTTTTTTTAAAAAGAAATTTGAGTAGACTTTATTACTCACCCAGGTAAACCACGTTGCGCGTGTTTCTTTTGCAAGTTGATACTAAAATTTCTGTATTTTTAGCTTTATATAATGTCAGTTTATCCATTCGAGATAAAGTTATTTTTAAATTAAGAATTATCATAAAAAAAATCAATACCATAAATCTCATCACGCACATCTGGGTTAAGTCGGGTTTTTTGGAAAACTGAATTTTTACATACGGTAAACGTAAATTTATTCATTCATTAAATTAGTATGATTGCATAAGTAAATTTTTCATGCTATTAAATGATAAAAAATATTTTTGTTTACTCCATTCATTACCTAATGAAACAACATTTTCTGTTATTCACAACCTGTTGATTCAAAATCTGTTTTACGTGCATTAGACAACAAGAAAGAGAAAAAAGGAGATTTTGTTTTTCAAGTTGTTGACAATATAAATGGAAATTGAAAACGAAATCTCCGAGAACAAAATCTAGTCATGCTCTGGATTCGAGCGTTCGAGAATAAGATAAATAGAAAAAAAATATAAAATACCGGTAAATAGAATAAACATACTCGCAACATAACGTCAACAATTTGTGTATAAAAATTTAAAACCTGACTTACTAAACATTCGCATTCTAATTAAATATTTCTGCATTCATGCATTTTCTATAAAGTGTAATCAACATAGTGAGTAAACACAAAAGAGAGAACGGAAAAGTAACGGAAATCAATTCAACACGATTGAATTTAAATAATTAAAATTTCAATAGTTAATTTTAAAGAAAAATTCAATAGAATAAAAATGTTTCGGTATTAAAAAAAAGTTACCTGTATGAGGAGGTCTGGTGTCGGTTTATCAGTTCATTCCTGAGAAATGGTGAGAAGAAAATGAGTGCGCACGTGGCCTTAAATACCTGCGCACGCGTCACACCTGGAGACCCCACATTCCGCCCCCGCAAAACCGCCTTGAGGAAGAAGGGGGTGACTAATGAAAAAATGAAACGCTATGACCGAACAAAGTAAATATTCCGTAGGTAGTAACCCAGAGACTTAATAACGATAATAAGGATGAATTAAAGTAAACAAAATTGAATTGTACCTCAAAAAAATTAATTTAACTCAAATTAATCATTTATTTTAAGCTTAGGCATCTAAATAACACAAAGTAATCTCATTTTTTTAATCAATTTATTAGTTTCTCCGCCTAATTCTCTAATCTTATCAAAAATAAGCAAACATTTTCTGATTCTTGGACAAATAAAAATTTAAGCTTGCGACACGGGTCGGGTTATGCTCCCTGCATCCGAGCTGCGCTGCAATATCACATGATATGTAGCAAAAGTGGTGCAATTGAACAAAGCGTTTTATGAGGCAAAAAGTTTCTACGAGACACTTTTTTTCACAATATACCTACGCATATATCAAATGATTTCAACATGGCTGGTTTAAGGATTTCATCAGTTACCTACATACATGGAATTATTTGATTGTGGTTTTCAACGATGTTGTTTACTGGATGCTCAGTGGATACGATAGGGAAAATTAGTTCTGAGAATTCTTTAAATTTAAACTTTTATTTCAGATGAAACAGCAAAAAAATTTAGAGAAAAATACCAGACACGAGTTAATTGCTCTTAGATGTTTGGACCCGGTAATTCCCCTGTTTATTTTCGAAAGTCATTAGTTGAAATAAATTACAAGAATGTTTTTAATGTATCATCAAACACTTCTTCATTTAAATGGGAGTTGGTTTTAAAAGTTTTCTTAAAATATCATAATATTAGCCAAACTTTTAGTGGAAAAATTTTATTTTTATCTCTAGAAGATGTAAAAGTAAAGAGAGAAAGAAAAGAGGAGGATATATGCTTAGAAATGGAAAACAGATTATCCAGCTTGTGTTGGCTTCATCCCTCTTGTCCTTTTATTTCCTTGCCTCCTCACGAGAGAGTGACCTCTTTGGTATTGCATGTTCTCTTATTGTGGAAACGTTTGGTTGGTTATTTGTCAACATTAGTGAAAGCAAAAAGCTTTTCGACATGAAAGAAAATAGTAAAAAAAGAAAAAGATAAGAAGTGATGCGCACTGTCATATTTTGGATTCACCTGTCTCCATAGTAACTAAGCCACCAATGGTCACAACTTGCATTTACAATTTCCCAAAAAAACAATAATCTCCAAAATTAAGAAAAATAATGTTTGTATAAAAAGAATTTATGACTAATAATTTTTTTATACAAATTAATTAAATAAAATGTCATGTTAAAGTTAGATCTACTGTAATCTATTCTTAACCCTATCTGCATTTTTCATAGTTTTTATTCATTTTATCATTTTATTCATTTTATTAATAAATGTGAGGCGTTTTTGTGAGTAGGTTTTCTGAATTTTAAAGTACGCATTTATAGTTTACTTTTTCTTTTACCATATTGTAGCGCGAATTATGTTAAAAGCGAGTAAATTTCCATTCACTCCATATTCCACTTACCGAATGAACTTTACGTTATTTATTTAAAAAGTACCTA
This sequence comes from Geophilus flavus, assembly GCA_034695885.1. Lineage (NCBI taxonomy): Eukaryota > Metazoa > Arthropoda > Chilopoda > Geophilomorpha > Geophilidae > Geophilus > Geophilus flavus. The sequence goes on from JAQFZO010001614.1 coordinate 3,657, forward strand.
TTGCCATTACGTACTCCGTATAGAATGACGCCAGTGGACTACTGTATAAGTGATGACATTAGGTGTCACAGTAACTTGCGATGAACCAAAATAAGAAGTGTTGAAGTTTTTGACGTATAGTGCGCGAAGAAGGGACATGTAATTAGGTAGCAAAAGGTGTTGCTAAAAGCTTAGATGCACCGCACCCATCACAATCAATTGGAATCGCACGTAAAATGTCCGCAAAGTAATGCAAACCGACATCAATATACCGCTATTTTTATTTATTCTTTCATTTTAACGCTTACAAATATTTAGATTCGTTTGATCCATTTAAAACATTATTTTTTTTCCAGATAAGACGCTGCTAAAACTCTGGCAACGATGTCTTTAAGATTACCCTCTACTTCACTTTTGTATTCTAAAACGAATTAAAAGATAAATAAAACGTACTATATATAACTTATACCACAGCCACGAGAAAATAAACTTATGAATATTAAAATAAATACCTTCAACGACATCAGCGGCAATCTCCAGAGGAGTAAAATCCTCGTTTTCAAATGCCAATTGGAAAAGTGGGATTTCAATGAGTTCTTCTGGATTAAGGCAGCCATTGGCATCGGAGTCAAATTTGCGGACGAAGGCCAGGAGGTGCTTGAAACCTGGAGAGATGATTTCAGACTGGGAATAGAAATTTAACCATGAAAATGAATTCCCTAATAGACCATTAACTATAATAAACAAGTATAACTATTAACTGGCAATTTCTTGTTTTGGTTTTTGGTTTTTTTTTTATACTGTAACCTACTGATCTTTGGTATATAGGATACCCCGTACATCGTATCGTAATTCTTGTGTTACTCGACTCTTCCTTATTATTTGTCCATATTATTCGTAATATCCAATTATTTTGAACCCACATATACCAAGTAATATACTTTACCACTTCCTGTTGATGTTCTCCTCTTCTTCCAATTCTTGGCAAATTTTTGGAAGTTTTAGCAAAAAACTGTGCTTCGGTCTGTAACAGAAAGGCAAAAAAGACCAAAATACACATATGGGTGGAAAGGAAGAAACTTGAAAAATAGGTCATGACTGCTGCAAGTGAAGGAAATGAACACTGATGACTTGTGGTAGGTGTCTTTTATATATGTTGCTGCATTTACAACTGATGTAACAAAACGGGGAATGAGGGTTGATGGGATATCAGATGCAATCAAAAGATATTGTGCAATGCTAGAAGCCTTTTGAGAAGTTTTGACATAGAACTCGGAGGATTAATTGGTTATTTAAGTGAATAGTGTACTTCAAAGTTCTTAAGCAAGTGCGCTAGCGGTTACCAGTAGTAATATTTCTCTTCTTCCAAAGGTTAAACGTAAATATTTTTATTCAGAATTGTGTGATAGACGTTTGAATCTCCATATATTGTCTGATAACATGCAAAATTTATCTCAATTATCACCCTCCAGCATTATTTCAAACTCGCGTACAAGGGTACCCTTATGCAGTTGTACGGAAAATATTGATAAAAGCGTCATTTATCTTCGAGTGTCACATTTTCCATTTCTCATATAAAATAATGTTAAAGGTGAAAGCACAAAAGAGAGTATGAAGCATAAAGGTAATTGTCAAATGAAGGCCTTTATTTCATGTCATTCATTACAACTTTTATTAAAGGTCGAGTAAATATTTCAAAATCATAAAATCAAATCTCAAAATCAGCTTCACAATGAGCAATATCCGGATAAAACTCTTGCATTCGACGACTTCTTATTAAAAGTTTGACACATCTGAAAGAAAAAAAATATTTTAAAACCACAAAATGTAATGAAATATTAATGCAAGCTATAAATTTATACTTTCAAAATTCTCTTTCGCAATATTTTTTCGAAATATACACAAAAACATTTTTTTGTTCGTCCAAATTGAATTTAAACTTTTCACCTGATCTACTTAGCCTCTGAAGCCGGAAACCACTGAGAACAAGCGTCCGTAGCTATGGCGCACATCGCAAACAATTTCTCAGCAGTAGAGTCTTCTGGAAAAAAGAAAAATAAAACACTGGAAATATATTTCAATCTGTCTAAGACAACTTTATTGCGGCCCGTACCTGGTGCGCGTTTGCCGAAGATGCTGCCGTTAAAGGGCGGCTTTCGATAATTGGCAGATGTGACGTCGACCACGAGACAAACTGCCACAATTGCCACCACAAGCAGGAGAATGGTTGTTTTGGAGGCCATTTTGGTTTTATACTTTCTGAAATGATTAGATTTTTAAATTTTTACACTTTGATTTGAATGGAAAAATAAAAAATATGGAATAAATTCTTTTATATAAATGTATTTGGAAGCGATGCAATTAAATGAGTTGTTTATCTTTTCCTTCTATACTCTATATAGCCAAATAAGAGTATTCCCTGCTGTGCAAATAGGAAACAATTTCGAGACAAGGACATCCAGCAGAGTTGAGTGGGGAAGAAAAAATTAAATAAAAAAGAAGTGGTGGGTGAGTGGGATAGCAATGAATAGTCAGGGAAAAAAATCCGAGAGATAAAATTCCCTTTCTTATTAATGTGAATTTTAAAACTTTTTCTATTTACGAAAGAAAAAATTGAAGAAATGATGGTGTTTGGAGGCAATTCAGTTTTTGTTACTACAGAAAATTGCTTACGTATGACTCGAGGCTATACTTTTTTAGAAAGGAAAAAGTAGTTGGTAAAAATTGAACAAAAACCAAGATGAGGTCAAGGTTTTCACTCGAGTTAAGGTTTTATAAATACCATGTAAAACTATTTTTTAAATTAAGGAGTTAAAGAAGAAAAAATAGAGAAAAAAATATAAAAGATGTTATTCAAACTTACCTTTCAAAAGAGAGGGCAAATGTCGTGCTGTGCTGTTCGATGTTATGTGCTGTCGTTGCAAAACTGGCCTTTTATATACTCTATAAGACTTACCTTATGCATAACAATGTATATTGTCAATTAAGTTAGCCGAACAGGACCAAGTCCATCATTTTCTCTAGTTTTTTCTTCCCTTGAATCATTCAATTTGGCAAGACTCTGCAACGAGTAATTGGTTTCAGATTAGATTTAGACACGTGATTTGAGTAATAATCAATGGATAGGCCGATGGATTTTTGATTTTTGTCTGCATAAATTTTCTAGAGTTCAATTTATAATTCATATTATTTTAAAAGTTTAGAAATATTTCGGTTTAAACATTTTATCATTCTTTAAAAGGTATTTAATCATTAGGCATTCATTTTCCACTTTAATTTAATGAGCGTTAAGAGCATGAAAAACTAATTACAATGATGATGGCTGTATCAAATGATGGAATTGAGATTTAAAAAAAAAAACTATATTTAATAAAACCGATTACCTACACACAAATAAGCTAGGATTAATTTACTTTTTACCAAAGGTTATTGATCAATAGTTATAATGTATATTCATTTCATTCATTTATCTATCTATCAAGGAAACGTAAGATTCATGCTTTGAGCTTAGCGGCGCAGCATAGGGGCAGCGAAAAAAGAAATCTGCAAATTAATTCTGTTTTTTACGAGATTCTTCTCGTAAATTTAATTCCTGCAACTATTTTTATCATTTTTATCTTTATTTTGTGTGACTTATTCAATTGCATGCAATGTGGAGAAGTTGCACTTATTCATGATCGAGTGACATTTACCCTTCTTTTCAACATAACGTGGTTACCAAGTAATGAAATCTGAAAACACATCTTTACTCTCGTGTCAATTCATCTCCTCATTTTCCTCTGCCCCTTCAACCCATAAGGGAATTCTATATTCTCAAAATCATTTTACAGTAAATAACAAATATTTTTGCCTCATCCTACTGAGTCTGAAAATCTTGGTCCCACAGTCTAAATATGTGCGCAACGGCACAAAAATATCAATCAATATTTTTGGTCATTGACCATACGATTGTTTCTGAGTATCTGACTGTTTTCTGGCAATTACACTACACTTATATGTTTCTGAGTATCTGTCTGTTTTCTGGCAATTACACTACACTTATATCTATTTTTCTCACATCTCACCCTGGATTCACCATAAATATACCTCGAAGGTTGATAGACTTGGGCTTGGAAGATTAGGGATTAACAAACTATACCTACGTATTAGGGAATTTGCGCAACAGTCCGAACAGTACGAACAGTACGAATCACACGTTAGGAGTACTAATGGAACCGCCTCATCGTACTGAGTCTGAAAATCTTACGTTAGTCCCACAGTCTAAATACGGTATGTGCGCAACGGCACAAAAATATCAATCAAAGATGTCGATTACCAATTTGGCAATGGAGAGAAGTTTTACAACACACTGCAATTACGTACGAAAAATGTGGATTTCGTGCCATTGCGCACATATTTAGACTGTGGAACCCAAATTTTCAGACTCGGACGTTGAGGCGGTTCCATTAGTACCCCCAACGTGTGATTCGGCGCGATCGATAATCGCTATCTTCATGTGCGATTTTCGGACTGTTGCGCACAGATTTGGAAGGTCGGACCTAAGCTATATTTTTGGTCTCCCCACGATTAGAGGATTCAGAAAAGACCCAACAACATATTATTCGGTTTAAAGTGTAATTGCACCTATTTATCCTATTACTTACCTACTAAGCTTAGTAGGTAAAGTCACCTGGTGCAAATCTCCAATGTTAAAGAACTCGAGCTTTGTGTTTTGAATCGAAATTCGAGTCGCGATTTAATACACACAAATTGCTTATAATGGTCAGCAATTTATTCTACCATGTGTTCTCAACGAACAACACGTGTAAAATCAAAATTAGGTATCACAGGAATTATGGTTGTTTCCTGCAATGCTATGCTTCATGTATGAAAATTAGTATACGTGGTTTTGGTTTTATTTTACTTGGAAGTTTTTATGGAATAGCCAGAACATTCAAGGCCGTGAAAAAAATGGTCGAATTAATCAAATGATTAAATTCTTTATTGCTTAAAATAACCGAAGGTCTGTGAACTCATAAATTGATGATAAATTCCATCATTTCTACTTTTAGTTGCTGACTGAAGATGGCGCCACTATCACAAACTTTGCTCCTCGGTTTAGACAGCACTCACACGTCAGCTTCAAGTAGCTTCAAGTCATGAAAGTAAGTTTTAATCTTATTTATTATTGTGTACGACAGTCGACAGGTAGAAAAAACGTGTTCAGTAGTTCTGTTTGCAATCTATTTTTGTATACATCAACTTTGAGGTTGTTTTAAATAATGAGATGTGATTGATTAAATTAAAAAACGTAATGAAAGGTAAAAGACAGTTATCAAATGTCTTTTTTGGACATATTTAGACTAATTAAGCTAATGGTGTTAATTTAATAAACCTGGTTTTCCAGGAAAAAAAATAAAATGCATGAAATTATAATTAACTATGACAAAGTTTGACACAATAATGCCACATTTCACCAAATTAGATTGAATTCAAAGCCTGAAGTTCTACTATTGGCTCAACTGAAATTAAAAATCCGTCTCCAGATGGGAGATGTCTCAAACACGTCCCATCTATAACCTTCATCAGCAATCTTTGGTCAATGGACATTAACGAAATGTAAATGTCTCATTAAAATATTTCATCCAATTCCTTAAAAAAAAGTCATGACTTTCAGATTAATACTGAACAGGATTTTGGAATGTATGCAAAACTAATTAATTCATTAATCTAATTGAAGGTCTACTTTTTTACTCGCATATTTCGAGTTCCAGTAGTGCAATACAAAAGATTTTTCTATTGTAATCAATTGTTTTCAACGTGCAAAGCACCTATACCACAGTACCACGACCCTAATCACCTCTCCAACCGATAAAAACTGTATCCGTGACGTAATTTTGTAGTATGGGCTTTGCTGAGTAATTGTGGACTTAAAAGAAAAATTATTTAGGGCTGCCGTTTCAGGTCCACTGACTATATGGGTTGTGCGCTTTAAAGTATACGATATATTACTTTTTCTATGAATCCCCACTTGCTCTGCCAAAGGCATCGTTCTCAATATATCCATTCTGAAAAGACTAAAGTTTGTTGATCATCTTTAACGTGTTCCATTTAGGCGTTTATCTCTCATTGGCATGGCTCTTGGAGATAAAAAGGTGCAAAAAAAAAACGTTTTAAAAAAAATTGCTTCACCACTTTTTTCTCTCCCTGTGTGAACAACTTTATTAAAGTTGAGCTCTTAATTTTTTTTTTTAAGAAATTGTTTATTCATGTGTATCTGAAATTCGAAATAGACTTCTTCCGAAAACTCTTGTCGTGTAATTAAGTGTTGTATGTGTATGTGTTCCAGTTTGGATGATAATTGAGTATGCATGATAAATGTATTGAGGAAAATTTTGGAGTAGTTGGGTTTTAGATTGCATAAGTTGTGAATTTTTTACGTTTTTTATTATTTAATGACATATGCATTAACGGGGTTAAGACTTTCATCCTAAATTCCAGAAATAAAGAATTTTTTTGGAACATTTTTTCCCACGTTTTATTTTATTTCTCTTTTTATGTGTGTCTGTAATGAAAAATTGAAAAGCGGGTCAGAAAAGACAATCCCCAAAACCAGCAGTGTCATTAATTTCCGGTAAAATGTGAATGAAATTAAACGTTTGGCTTCAATGTAAACTTTGGGGGTTAAACGGTTTGCTGATATTGTAATGTTTTCCTGTTTTCAGCCATTTATTCACTCAAAAAATTAATAATTTTAGTTATTTTCAGTTTTATCAATGAGAGTTTTTGTGAATTGCGATAAGACGATAACGTTTATTACAATGTGATCGTTGCAGTCGACAGTGCAGATAAGCCTGCCATTACAAAATTATTATCATTAAAAATGAGTCATATATCTCGAGAAAGACAAACATGTACATGTTCGAACGCGAAATTTCTATGTTAGGGCGCATATTTGTGATACACTGACCTTAAACTACTTTATTTCGCTAAATCTAGATCTGTGATTTTTCATTTTTAGCATAAAAACCCCGCGAGAAAGTCCAGATAAATGTGATAATCAGCTTAAAATGAGTTATTAGTCAAAAAGGAAAATAAAATTAATACTTTCTCCCACCATCACAACCACAACATCATGTATTTACTCAGATTAAATCTAACATGATAATCGTTAACCTGTGTGAATTATGTATTTGTCACACGAAATCGCACGAAATCATGAGTCACCTGTAGATTTACTGTAGTCGTTTCTTCATTTATACCAGCTAACTGTTACCTACGCAGAATGCAGTTTTGAGTGTTTTATCACTGGAAAACTTAAGAAATGCAATTATATTTGCTCTATTATTCAATGGTAAATGTGCAATTTGTACTGCAGTACAATAGGAGCGGAGAAAACCCACAACTAAATTTGTTACCCAAATTTCCGAATCCTTGACTTCCTCTTAACTTTTCCTCTGCAATGTTACTTGATTAGCGATTTGGTGCGGGATAAAATGTTACAAATCAGACGCTTTTAATTTTAAGAGTACCGATAGATGGATACGTGAAGGAAATACATACGTACATAACTTTGATGTCCCATCCCATCGGAACACGGAAGTGCCATTTCATCGAGCTCCAAATCAGATATGTCAAGCAATACCCAGTCCAAGTCCTGATTTCCCCCTTTCAGTCTTTCTCAGCCCAATGAGTCATTGCTTGAAAGGTCAATGTAAGTAATCATAATCATTGCATGAATTCGATCAAATCTGAAATTTTGAAATTGTGATGTATAATTTTTTGCTTTAACTAACAAAACTAAATTTTTTATTTCATTTATACCAAAAAAAATTTCTACTTTATGTAATGTTTCTTTATTTCTTTAAAAATAACTTTAGGAATAATGATGCATTACAAACAAACAAAATTATTATTTTCAAATAATAATTTCTATCCTCTACAGTATAAATAATAATTTATCTTATGATTTTATGTTCTCAATGCTTATATTAATCCAACAACAAACCAAAAACATTGCTTATATTATGAAAAAAATACGTAACTAAACTACAAATAATACTATCCCTCCATTTCATCCTAAAAATCTAGATTTCTAGGAAGATCTTCCATCTGATTGAAGATCTTCAGTCAGTTTTCTTCCACATCCGAGTTATTGAAATAGGCGTACTTTCGCTTGCCAGAATCAACCCTTCGTTTAGATCGTCGGCAACAGCAGATCTCATCTCCTTCAATCTGGCGAGAGACTCTCAAATGCATTAAATTTAAATCCTTTTGCAATTTATCTCTTTCATTCTGAACTCTCATCAGTTCAACCTGAACTCTCATCCGTTTATCTCGTTCTTCATTTAATTCCTTTTTAAGGAGCTCGGTGTAGTTATTTATAAAAGTAGGTTCCGTGTGCATAAAAGTAGGATCCGGGTCTGTTTTCACTACAATCTCATTCGTCATCTTTTCGTCATTTTCATCGATAATTTCATCAATCGATTGCTTTGCCGAGCATAGCTGCTGAACCTTGTTTCGTTGATTTATCGTATTACTGCAAGGAATTTCTCTAATTCCTTCTGCAGACTTTTTCTTGGCTTCGCACAGTTCTAACACCTTAGCTTTTAGTCCCAAATTGTTTTTTTTGTAGGCATTAGCATAAAAACTTCTGTCGTCATGGTCGAACTGTGTCGGAATATCACGAGTCAGTGACGCCATTATCTCCAACCATATTTTGTGGGTTCCAGAATCCAACAATCTTTCGATGTCTAGTTTCGTTTTCATTACATGAAAGCAGATGGATTCGGCAACTTTATCTACGCTGGCTTTTCTCCATCGCTCACTTCGCTTCCGACCATTCTTGCGGGAATATTCGACACCAGCATTGATTTGCCATGATTTGCCATGATTTGCCATGTTTGGTGTTTTAAATGAAACGTAGAGATTTAGGTGTTTTCAAGGTCACTGCCAACAAAAAATAATCAGTAAATAAATGAAAACAGTTCAGAATAATAATAAAAAACGGTTACAGTAAATCCTCTAATTGTGCGCGGGTCTCTCTCTGTAACCGTGGGTGAAATTCGATTTTTGAAATTACCGTTAGTGCGCGAGTGAATCTCTATTATAACGCGGGCGTTATAGTGGAGATCCCTGATAAGAGTGACCTTTGGGTAATTCTGGACATTCCCTAAACTGTAACTCGACATGGCGCGTCGCAAATTCGATATCATATTTAATGTGCAAGTTTTTGAATTCATGAGAAAAAAATCTGGAGATGCTGCAGATTTTGTAATCACACTTGTAGGATTCGGGGATTCAAAACGACAACAATTGGAACCTCGAATCTGGCGTAAAATTATAATCCACTTTGGGAAAAATGAATCGACTTCCTTGAGCATGAGCCAAAGTTGTGTACGGAATTGGAAAATGACTGGGTAGAATTTAATTTTTTGTCGTGATCGATTAATTCGCAGATTTTCTATAATACGCGGATCTCTATAAAAGCGCGGAGAAACTTAATTTTTCAAATAGTGCGGGGGAAAAGGGAATATAGAGAATTTACGGTAATTATTTTTCCCCTAATTCCCTCATTGATTCCCTCAAAAATCCATGACTTTTTCCCTTTAAAATCTTTTTTTTACCCCATTTTACTCCCCAAACCACGAACTTTTTCCTCACCGGAAGCGCTAAATAATTTCAAAGAATTTCCTCCATCAGTAAATGAGAAATCGTTTTCGAAAAATCAAATAAATGTCGCAAAATACAAAAGTTACATAGTTAATTAAAATTTCACACCGTAATAACGAAAATCATCCACATTTCAGTCAGTTGATAAAATTTAATTTGGAAAAACAATCAAAACAAGTCGGAAAACAGTTAAAACAAATAGAAAAATTGGGATTTTAACTCATTTTTATTGTTTCCATATGTTTTGTAGACACTCTGAAAACGTGTAAAATATTTAAAAATGATGTTAAAGGGATGAGGAAATAAATAATGAGGAAAACTCACTGGCTATTAGGGGGAAGATGGAGGGAATTTATAAAATAAAAAATGGAACCCATAATAAAACACTACACAAGAAAATTGTCTCGTGATCAAAATTTACCTATATAGGGAAACAGCTTGATGCGTTTTCGAATTTATCACTTTATTTGATTCAAGATGTGTCCGAATTACGACGTCTTCAGGGCACCGCATAGATCCGCATAGATACGCCTATATTGATTCGGAATTCGACTTCTGATGTTAAATCTCGAGACGGTTGATGATTGTGATTGTTTACTGTTGTGGGATGAAGCATAACCCCCAGGGGGTTATGGATAAAGTCGTATTATTGTTTTAGGACTAAAGTGTTGGGTAAGTTAAGATTTGTACCAATGAATTTAATTCACAAAAATCAAATAACAAACCAAAGTTTCAAGCGGGCCAGAAGGAATGAGTTTAAGTTTACTTTAAAAACCGTCAGTCAGGAAAAAGAGTTACCTGTTTAAACCTAACTGTTTACCTTGACTATGGAACGCCGAATGGTTCATTTATTAATATAAGAGTATGGAACGCCAAATTTGTCATTTATTAATAGTATATATGTGGACATCACATATAAAAATGAAGACACACCTCATACATTAATAAATAACAAATTTAGCGTTCCATATACACCAGCTAAACCACGAAAACCTTAGCACCAGGTTTAGAAAAGGGAACAATAGATTCGAATCCACACTACCACACTTCTGCACTTTTGTCAAGATTACGCGATAAGAGAGATTTATGACAGAGCTCAGAATGAAGAGTTGTCAACGTTTTTTTCGGATTTTTTCGCTTTTCTAGATTGTTGTCGACCTCTACGGAGCCAAAACTGCTCTTTTAATTGGGCAGATATTATTTTTTACTCGGATGAGGTCAAAGAGTTATGCACTCCTGACCAATTAGAAGCACTCCAACAGTGTTTGCGTGGGTTTTTAACTCCATTGTGAATTTTGAAAGAGGTCAATGTCTTAAAACGCTTAATGTCCATTCTGTGGTCAATTGAAGGTCACGTTTGGTTTGGCGAGATAAGATAAAACATTAAATTTTTACGTCGAATCTTCCTCCTTTCGTATATAGTCCGAAAAAAGTTGTTTACTCGCGCTTCACACAACGCTGACTTGACTTCCATTCGAATTAGTCAAAGGCAGAGTGAAACAAACACGAGGAGAAAACGCAAATTTTATTCCATCTCACGTTTGAACCATCCCACGCTGTCTGGTGGAGGTCATTCCTGTCCTTGTAGCACTTTGTAGTGACGCGTTACTGACGTCACATATGGTCATCTGTATAAGGTAATAAGAAAATTCCCAACTTTATTAATTACGAATTTCTCATTAATTTTATTGTTTTTCCCTTCCTTATTTCCTTTTTTAAGTC